>OMLC01095167.1:0-13578 GCA_900302585.1 Regalecus glesne | reverse complement strand
CAGGAGAGGCATCCGCCTTTTAATTCCTTTACCTCCATCTGAGGGCGTGACAGGTAAAAAGTGAGCCTCTCATCATATATGTAAAAGAAACGTGTGCATTGTATGACTATTCAAATGCTATTGATTTCATGTAAAGCACAGACAAAACAGAAGCTGCACAGGAGCAACAATCTGAAAGGACCATTCTTCGAGGTGGGAACATGAACATTTTATACCATGTACATTCCCCATTACCGCCGGTCTGAATGATGAATAGCATTCTCCACCCCGATGCCATTCATTCATACATTGCTGTAATTGGCTGACTAATAGAAGTCATCGCTCAGTGCATTAAGTGCAGGTGGTATCCGACTACGTCTTGTAAGCTGAAGAACCTCGATCACACTTTTGCAGAGGAGAAATTAAATTCCCACACAATTGCCCTCTTCTCTGCCGAGGAAACACAATGAGACTGAAGTTGTAGGGCCTGTGTGTGAATAACCCATCGACTTTCTCCTCTGGCACATGGCCATCCTTCTGCATTGTTAGAAACGTGACTGACTTGTGTTTTTAAATCAGGTAAGTGGGATGCAGTTAACAGTTGTTGCCTGGCTGCAGGTGGGTCCCCGGCGAGTGAGGAAGACTCCTCAGGGTCTTTTGTGATGGACTGGACGAAGCAGAGGGGTGGCATAGCTGAGGAGGAAGGGCAGCCATGTTGTAATCGAAAGATTGGTGGTTCGATCCCCGGGCTGCAGCAGAAAGAGCGTTGAGGTGTCCTTGAGCAAGACACTCAACTCCTAACTTCTTGAGCTCTGTGATGGAATGGGGACTTGTCCAGGGCGCTTCCACACCTTTCATCTAATCAAGGCTGGGATAGACTCCAGCCTGACCCCATGAGCTGATGAAGGGATGAAACAGATTATGCGATAGCTCAGCAGTAGAGCATGAGCCTCCAAGACAGGCAACATCGGTTTGATCCCACCATGGGGCATTGGGAAAGGGGAACCAGCCTTGATCCCACATGCTCAAGTAAATATAAGGCCTTCATTGTCAAGCTTTTTGAATACATTAAATTTGGCAAGAAGTGAAAGTGAGAATCAGCCATTTTCTTTTCTTTTATCGCACCTCCGCCAAAATTGAAAGTTGAATCACTATGCAAATAAGGACATTCTTCCTAATTAATAACTACCAGCTGTATCTTCTCCCCACTGCAGCAGTGAGTTTTTGAAGACTGTGATCAGTTTGCCGTCAAAATTGTTCACACCCAAATGCTTTCGGTTTAATTGAAGTTTCAAGGAAATGTTATGGTTCCCAATCTCCTAAAAATATCTATCGTGGGAAATGGGATGGAATTTTATGCTGGAGCCATAGAAAAGCTCAGTCTTACAAAGGTAGGATGCTTAGACACAGGTTCATAGAGAATACCGAGCTGATGTTGCACCAAATTGTGGGGAAGCTTCAGACTTTTGAAAATTTGCCATCGTACACGCATACAGCAAAATGTGTTCTCTGCATCCAACCCATCCTATTGAATAGGAGCAGTGAGCAGCTGGAGCACTCGTGGAGCACCTCCTATTCTTTTCCTTATTGCCTTGCTCAGGAGCACAGGCAGGAGTATTAACCCTAACATGCATGTCTTTATGATGGTGGGAAGAAACCAGATCACTTGGAGGAAACCCACACAGACATGAGGAGAACATGCAAACTCCACACAGAAAGGACCTGAGATGGGATTTGAACCCAGGACCTTCTTTTTCTAAATTTTATTCCCTTATATCCCCACCCAAACTGCCCGAGTTGGCTACTGCTGGATCAGTCTCTTTGATACCCTCTAAAACATCAACAGGAAGGAGGAAGTGGTAGCATGTGTCTCCTCCAAGTCACATGACCACTAGCCCTCACTAGTCCACACATCATGGTCTGGTGGGGAAAGCACAGTGCTTGGCCGTCAGAGGAGAATGAAGCAGAGTACTTTCCCTTCACTTAACCAAGAGGCCTGGACGACCCAGAGGGGGACACTAGTGAACCCAGAATACTTTATCCAACCTAACCCTTATACCCATGTGAGGCTTAGCCAGTTATGACCCACTAACAATGGACCGCCAGCCATGGTTGGAAATGCCACAGCCGGGATTCGAACACCCAACTGCCTGTCACAGAGATGCACTGAACATAGGTGCCTTGACCTCCTACCCCACCAGAGGCCCACATTGAGGACCCTCTTGTTGTGAGGAGCCGTGCTAGCCACTGTGCCACCATGCCGCTGTTTTATAATGCAATACCTTTTTGACAATGTCCCAGTACTGATGCGATGCTTTGTTTTCCCAGATGTAATGACACCACCACAAACCTAATGTATCATACTGCAGTGAAAACAACAGGTTTTTTTGTATTTCAAAACTGCTACGAGCTAAAATTATATTACATTATATCCTACAAGTCATCTGGCTCTGCCATCACTTTATTACACAGGGACCAGTCACAGTCACACCATTGTTGTCAACGGATGCTGCCGTCTGTGCAATGTCAGCACTTTTTCAAACTCCCTGGTGACCCTGGACAACTTCAGCTTTCTGGTGGTGTGTGGTACTGTAATGTATATGTGTGTATGTGTGGGGTGAAACCGTATGCACACATGTGCAAACACACACGCACGCACACACACACACTTGATCATGCACTCACATGTGCTTTGCAAAGCCATGTAGGTAACAAAGACACATCAGTCAAAACAACAGAAAGGTCAATGACAAGGCAACTTTGAGGCTTATCAAAAGTGAGGGAGAGGGTGAGAGAGAGGGGGGGAGGGAGAGAAATTGGGAATTATATAAGCAAAGCAAAGCCAGAGCTGTTGCATCATCCCTGTCCATCCTTTTCCATCCCTGATGATGGAGGGATTTCAGGTTCCTCTTTCCTCCTCACCTATGACCCCTTTTGACAAAGTTTCCTCCTGCCAAGAACAAGTGGCTTTGTCATGCAGTAGCATGCACACCAAATGCTCATTCACACAAGTTCATGGATGCCAAGTGCACATTTATGCTTACATATAAAAAAACACACACAGCTATACTTTGTAATTTAGACTAGTCCACCCTCCATAAGTCACTTCAATGATGGGCATATGAAAATCGATTTAGACTACTTGACATACGTATAGGAGACATACATGTGGTAGAACACAAGCATTAGGAAATGATAAGACAGGTGTCGCGGGTTCAATCCCACCATGTTGCATCAGGAACGGCATCCAGCTTTAATTCCCCAAACACCATCCAAGTCCGTGTCTACCCCCATAACCAGGGGACTAATCGATAGATGTAAAGATGGACCTTTTTTTACACATGGATGCTGATATTATCTTCCTCTCCCCCCTTCATCTTCATACAGATTGAGGATATGTCAATCTAGGTCTGAGCTCATGCAGATTAC
This sequence comes from Regalecus glesne, assembly GCA_900302585.1. Lineage (NCBI taxonomy): Eukaryota > Metazoa > Chordata > Actinopteri > Lampriformes > Regalecidae > Regalecus > Regalecus glesne. The sequence continues at coordinate 10,170 of OMLC01095167.1, read as the reverse complement.
AGGAGAGTATGTGAGTCCTCATAAAAATGGATAAAATTCTTAATCCAAACAGTCACCACCTGAAAGTGAGCTCTGAAGGAGACTTAAATGCATCAGCCTGGTAAATTTGAAAATAACTTTGCAAAGCGGAGATATCTCAGATCTGTCCGGGACAAAACCACACCTTGATGTCCAACAAAGAACATGAGCACGGCTCTTCGTGCTGAGAATAAGAATCAGGGGCAGAAAATAAAATCCTCTCTCAGACTCCACATGTTTTATCATCACGGCCTTATTTGTGTTTCATTGCACAACATACAATGACATGTGTCCTCTGCATTTAATGCATCCTATTGAATAGGAGCAGCGAGTAGCTGCAGTATCCAGGGACCAACTCTAGCTCTTTTTCATAAAGCCTTGCCCAGGGGGACAGGCAGGAGTATGAACCCTAACACACGTGTCTTTTTGATGATGGGAAGAAACGGGAGCCCACGCAGACAAGGGGAGAACATGCAAACTCCACACAGGAAGGACCTGGGATGAGATTCGAACCCAGGACCTTCTTATTGTGGACGCAACAGTGCTGACCACTGGACCACTGCACCGCCCGCGTGTAGGAGGAACATGTTTTCACACACCTTTCCATTTGACCTGTTCGAGACTAATTCACGGTCCGATCCGGTTTGCTGAAGTCCCAAACACCCCCCCCGACATTGTGAATGATCAAGAGTTTGCCTGATCTGAGGTGAGTAACCGGTGTTAATTATGCACTGGAAACAACATGGCAGGGTGACTTACACAGGGTGGCAATTTTCCTTTGGACACATTGTAAATGATAAATGACTGACACATTTATTACCCCTACTGTGCATGTTAAATAGGCCAACGCCGACAGTGAGAAGCATGTTTCATGGGAACTTATGCATAAATCATCATGTATCCTTATTAAATATGTCTGAGCATGGATGTCAGTGTGTTTATGTGTGTGAGTTTACATGTGCCCTGGTTAAATGTGTTTTTGTCTCAATAACAATCAGTGGGAATATGAGGGAGAACATTATGTCCCATTTTCTCCTATGTAAAAGTGTGGTGCTGGTGAAGGGAGAGGATGCCACAGCATATTTAACACTCAACCTTGTTTTGAACCCCGTGGACCAAACTACATAGGTTTCACGGGTCCCTCTGGTTTCATCTTTCACTGTTGTTTATGGGTATAATTGCTTGCTACTCTGGCTTGCTGGGAGACAAAATGTTTGAACTTGCTGAACCAAAGCACTGATGTTGTTTAGACCGGCTCAGCCACAGTAAGCAGCGATTTCTTGTGACACAAGCGTTCCTCCCTCCGGAGCCCTCCTTTCTCCGGAGGCTTTCTTCACAAGTTGTAGACTTGATCGCTTTCAGAATCAGTTTCATACGATAAAATCAAACGGATGAACAAACGAGCCCTTAATTGAATGTGGGAGATGTCTGGGAGGCGCGGTTTGGGAGTTAACCAAGATAGCTCCCATGATAATTGATTTCTAATTCAGAAAGGGGAGGGGGGGAGCATAAAAGTGATCCCTTATGTGTCATTGAAGAGGCATCATATGAAATAAACAAGGAGCCATGCAGAGGGAAATGCTAAGACAATCAGCAAACCCTTCCCTCACCCACAGTCCATGCTCACATTTTCCAATGTCCATCATTGTATTTACTTAGAGTGGCTCAGCAGTGCATAAATCAGCTTAGTCGGGGAGCATAAAAAGTCTGAATTTTCCTTAAAAACCAAATGGAATAAGGAGGGGGGCATAGCTCAAGAGGTAGGGCAGTTATCTGATAGTCAGAAAATTGGTGGTTGGATCCCCAGCCTCAGCAGAAATTCGGTCAAAGTGTCCTTGAGCAAAACCCAGAAAACGGTAACTGCTCAAGACCTGAGAAGGAATGGCGACATGTCTGGGGTGTTTCCCTGCCTTTCGTCCAATGAGAGCTGGGATAGGCTCCAGCATGACTCTGCAACCTGACATCGGATAAGCAATTCTGGGTGGATGGATGGATGGATGGATGGATGGATGGATGGATGAATGTACTATGGATAAAAGTGGTGAGCTCCTCTTATTCAACATCATGTCACTTGCAGCCTGCACTTGTGTTGTTTAAACTAATTTTCCACAAACTACCTCATGTTTTCAGTGTTGCAGCCTGTTCATTGGTGTGACCCAATTTACATTTCTTAGTAAACCAGATTACATGTGTTGGAAGACGTCACACTCACACTAAAGCTGTGATTAGAGCAGGACAGGCTAAAGTGATGCTAAGTGTAATGAGAGGTCCATTTGTATGTCTCACCAGTTGTCCCTACATTGTGGGGATGGACATGGACTTAGATGGATCATAGAGGATTAAGGACAGATACCCTTCCTGATGCCCCATGGTGGGATCAAACCTGCGATTGCTGGCTCATCGATTCCTGAGGTACGCACTTTACCACTATACTACCATGATGTAAAGAGAACATCTACACATTTTGCTTTAAAATGATCCATCACGGGCTGCTATGGTTCTATATTCTCAAGCTCTGGGCTTAGCCTACAGGGCTTTCTCCAAATGGCTATGAGGGAATCAGCTGTCCAGTGTCCTCCATCAAAAAAGCCCCAAAATGGCAAAGAAAATTGCTGCCAACCCTCCCCTGGCTGACAGACATTTGGCTTACAGATGGATACGATACTAGCAGCTCCTTCCCGATGGCAATAAACCCCCTTCAAATGCCCCATCACACCATAACCCCTCCCCAACACACTCCCCACACACAAGCATGCACACAGACATCACACATCCCTGTCCAGTGCATCAGACAAAACTGCTTTTCTGGACATGGACACTCTAATATACTATTGAGACTATTCATCAAATATCTGTCTTTTGCACATGTGACAATAAGGCACTGATGGATTCTTGTTTCTTTTCTTTCCTTTTGTACATGGGGCAACATGGCTCATTAAGTAGAGCGGGCCATCAAATAACTGGAAGGTCACTGGTTCAATCCTCAGTGCCAGAGAGTGTGTCAAAGTGTCCTTGAGCAAGACACTTAACTCCTAACTGCTCTTGATTCACCATCAATGGGTGAATGTGAGGCATACATTGTAAAGGGCTCACAGGGTCGTTAGACTAGAAAAGTGCCATATAAACATGCAGTCTATTTACTGATGGTAAATGGAATTGTTCTTGCAAAAGTTTGTCAGATTTGAACATTTAATTTAAGTGTGACCATGCATTTCATGCCAACCTTTGATTGCGTAACTATCCTGAGATTTATCAGCATTGCCTGGCTATGTCAAAATCCTCATTTGTGCATTGTATTTCTGTTATGAAAATATTTTTCCATTCCGTATGAGATTTGGAAAGTATTCTCACTTACCCAGACTCTGAAAACGTTACCCGAGGGGCAGGGGGCCACGGTCCTGTGAGAAGTCTGTTTTATGTGTCAAGATCAGTCACCACGTTGTGGGGTTGGACACGGACTTAGATGAAGTTTGGGGAATTAAGGTTGGATGCTCCCTCCTTGATGCCCCGCGATGGTTTTGAACCCCCTGCTTCTGGCTCAGCAGTTCTCGGAACACGCACTCTATTATTGAGCAATCGCAGCCCCAGGTGCCGAGTGCCTGTACCTGTTCAAGCAAAATATTAATACAATTGTATTATCTAGCGAATGCCGCATAGCCAGCTTGTTATCCCTATCTGTTTGATTTATTCATGTCTGAGGGGGAACAATGTTTCACTCATGCAGTATCCAAGGTTTGGCCAAAAATTCTGTCTATTTTGTTCGAGGCAGGTCTCCATTTGTACCGTACATAGTTTTTTGAGAACAAAAGGGGCTATGTATCCTTCATATTGAAACATCAATAAAACAGCTGCGGGGAAATTTTCCCCAAGTGTGACTTATTCAAACTGTTTTCTAAGGCAGGATTTATGGAGTGGGATAAAATCACGAATGCGGCCTTAAGCAGTGTCCCCCTTCAACGTATTGCAGCAACAATCCATGTATAACCGCTAATCTTCACATTGAAAAATCAGCTCTGTGTTTTGTTTTGTTTTAATTCTTGCCCGAGAATAAAATTTGGCAAAAGTGGGACTTGCCACTCACCACAGTGATGAGATGCAACTCCCAATCCATTGGGATGAATAGAAGGAGAGGATGGGACCCCTTACAGGTTGTGTCCTAGGGGTGGCACGGAGACCTAGCGGTTAACACTGTTGCCTCACAGCAAGAAGGTCTTGGGTTCGAATCCCATCCCAGGTCCATTCAGAGTGAAGTTTTCCTGTTCCATCCATGCCTGTGTGGGTTTTGTCTCGGTGCTCTGATTTCCTCCCATCATCAGAAAGACATGAATGTTAGGGTTAACACTCCTGTCTGTGCCCGTAAGCAAGGCAATGCAAAAAAAGAACTGGAGTTCGTCCTCAGGCGCTGCAGCTGCTCTTTTTCAATAGGATGGGTTGAATGCAGAAAACACATTTGATTATATGTATGTGCAATGACAAATGAATAAACCTACTTCAGAGAACAAATTGTGTTGCATCTACGTAGGGTGGCGTAGCTCAGGAGGTTGGGCGGTCATCTTGTAATAGGAGGATTGATGGTTCCGGCCTCGGCCCCTTGCAGAAAGTCCATTGAGGTCTCCTTGAGCAAGACATTGAACCTGAAACTGCTCCCCCAGGCACTACAGCTGCTAACTGCTCCTATACAATAGGATGGGTTAAATGCTGGGAACATATTTCATTGTACGTATGTACAAGCAACAAATAGATAAAGCTTCTTCTTCTTCTAAGTCCTGTGTTTCGGACAACTATCACTGACTTATTCTGGTTCTCAGCAGCATCACCAACTCATCATTAACTAGGTACCTAATTGAAGATACGGAGCATCCTGTCATATAGCTGAGGTCATCTGTCACAATTCCTCACCGAGAGCAACGATGATGAAAACCCCCCGTTTTTCCATCTTTTTTTAATGAAAACTGTGATTTTCCAGTATAACACAGGAATATCCACTCTATATCCTCCGTCTAGCTCCCTGGCGAGGGAGCGAAGCCTGCCGCAAATGAAAGAATCTTCTTGAAACCGGGAAGTCGGCCAACTACCGTTTCTGTTGGCAACCCCTGCCCGAAGGATCCCTGCTATTTATTTTTCTTCTTTTAATGTTTGGCACACAGGAGACACAGAGGGGATTGGTTCAAGACCAGCAAAGGAGGTCGACTTTTCTAACGTGGCAATTAACCTAAGGCAACAGATTTTGGATTTGGATTTTGGATTTGTCACAAAGAGACACTAAACTACTTAGTGGAGTTGGAGTTCTTTGATGGAGAGAGAAACGCAACAGGGAACTGATTTGGAGCGGATGCAAAGGGCGAAAACGATGCTGAGGATTTAAATCAAGTTCACTTTAAAAGAACACATTTGTACAGGAGGGCAAATTATAAGAAGCAAGAACAGTAAAGATGAGAAGGAATTAACTTGAGTCCACGTTTCAACTTTGACTTCTGCAAGTCTCGTTTCTTAGCAGTTGGTTAGTCGCCGTATTGCTTGCAGCAAAAGTATCTTCGGCAAGCTATAAAGCTATAAAATTTAACCTGTATTTTTATATATAATGAGCTTTAGTAGGATTTCAGAGACATACAGACCTGCAGCATGGTGAACGGTGGTGTGGTGGTCAGCACTGTTGCCTCACAGCAAGAAGGTCCTGGGTTCGAATCCAATCCCAGGTCCTTTCTATGTGGAGTTTGCATGTTCTCCTTGTGTCTGTGTGGGTCTTCTCAGGCTGGTCCATTTTCCTCCTACCATCAAAAAGACATGCATGCCAGGGTTAATAGTCCTGACTGTAACCCTGAGCAAGGCAGTAGGAAAAAAAACAACTGGAGTTGGTCCGCAGGCACTATAGCTGGTCACTGGTCCTACACAATGGGATAGATAAACGGAGAACACGTTTTGTTGTTTGCATGAAAAATAATGACTAAAGCTTCTTCTAAAACATCTGGATGGTCCTGATGGCCTCAGTGTGTTGCTAACTCTGGTTGCTAAGAGGCCCCTGCAGCCGATGTACCCGGTCACGGCTCTTTTCTGTCCTAGCCCCACAGTGGTGGAAGGAACTGATGTCAGGAGAGTAGAGTCACTGGCCATCTTTCGCCATAGGCTGAAAACCTACCTCTTTGTGAAGCACTACTCTGACTCCTCCTCTTAACTCCGTTTATTTCCTTGCTTACACCTGCAATTTCTGTTGAATGGTGATTCCTGTATCTGTCTTCTTGTATCTGTCTCTTAACTGCCAATGTTTCGATTGTGTCTTTGTGTATATTGTAAGTCACTTTAGAAAAATAAGCATCTGCCAAATGCAAAATAAAGAAGAAAACAAATAACTCGTTAGTCCCACTGGGAGACTGTGGTACACTACTGTAGTGAACACATCACATGCCCTCTGCAAAGGGAAGAATAAGCTAACCTTTGCACACCCTGATTAAGGAATATTTTTTTGCTGCATTGCAGCTAGCATGTGCTGGAGGTTGTTTTCACAACACATGCACCCATGGGAGCCACCAGTCATGGCACAACACAACTGACCCCCCACCTCCCCCTCCTGAGATAGAGGGTCAGAGGGCACATGTTCACGGCAGGGCGTAATGCTTTGTGAGGTCTCTCCCTTTCTTCTTTGTACCCTCCAACAACACCTACATTAACCTTCAGTCATGTCTATCTGATACCAAAGCCCAGTGGAGCAGTGACTCATTTGCTAAATAACAGTGCTCATCTTAGGACAAAGAAGGGGAATAGGGAGTCAATCAGTGATGAACGGTTGGGGAGGGAGCATAACCATGCCTCATTACCTGCAGCGGGGGAGAGGTGGGGAGTATAGTAACAGGACAGCGGGTGAGAGAGGATGTCCAGAGCACTACTGGTCGATTTATGGCAATTTAAGAGCTGTATATAGCAATACATCTTCTTCCTAAGAGATAGCGCCTCCATACAATTTGCCGGAGCCCAGTCAAACATAAATCAAACATCGTTTACAGCAAATATAGCTGAGCCAGCTTGTGCACGCTCCTGGCATCATATCGCTGCACTATTCTGTGTTGAAAGACACAGTGGATCAGCGTTGTATCTTAACCAGCGTGCTGTGGCGACATGAGCAGTTTACTGCTCCCGCAAAATGATGGAAACTGTGGCACCAACAGGGTCAGATTACCTGGAACAGCTATCTGCCCCGTCTCAAGGTCTAATTAACAAGATATTGTAAGGATGATACCACAGTGTGTAAACACTCCTAATTTATCAGATGAGTGCAATATTCCTTCGTTTGGCCTTTTCTTTTTTTAAAATTTATCCCCACCCCCACCCCCTGAATTCCCCGAGTTGCCTACTGCTGGGTCAGTCTCTTTGATGCCCCTCTAGAACATAACCTAAACCCTTATACCCATGTGAGGCTTAGCCAATTATGACCCACTAACTATGGACCTCCGGCTGTGATTGGAAACGGCGCAGCTGGGATTCATACTCCCAACTGCATGAGGTAGAGATGCACTGAACATAGGTGCCTTAACCCCCTTCGCCATCGGGGGCCTCTAACTTTGTTTCTGATTGCAGTTATCCGTGGAAAGTATAAATGTTGGCTTTGTTTAAGAATAGTGAGAATTGTCGAACCTGGTGATCTGCTCAGGATTTTGGAGTCATTTCAATCAAAAAGCAAAATTCTCCTAAATATCCGCTCACAGGCTTGACTGGCACGTCAACGCGTTTGCGTGGTTACAACAATGGGTGCTGATCACTGGAACGTCTGACTGTCAGTCACCACCAACGCTCTGAAGATGCTCGTAATTTTCACTCTGTGTTGCTATTAGCGTGTTTTACAATCAGCCTCAACTGCACAGGGAGGGGCCGGATTTGCACCCAATGCATTAATGTCAAGACGTGCGCTGGAGCACCGAGACACTGTTTGCTTGGCAGAACAGTCACTGATTGTTATTTGGTGATCTTTAACTCCGTGCTCTTCCTCGTGCTTCTTGACACTCGGGTGGCCAATCGTTTAACTTCAGTGATGAGGTGATCACCTGATCCAGCGGCCCAATCCCGTCAAGCCGATCACTCAGTCACTCTAAACACAAACCATCAGTCAGTGATGCTAGCGTGAATGATCAGTCAGACAAGGATATTCACCTTTTAGGGCTGGCTTGCTGGATGGTCCAGCCAAAAACCCATCCATGTCAACCAGAGCACCAGACTCTCTGAGAATCTATACTCGGATCAACAGTTCCTGTGAAATGGCAGAAGAGGTAAACAAGTCGCACACAGAGTGACACGGGCCTGGAGGCTTTTAACAATTTACTCTCCTCTTACATCCTCATTAGCTGCCAGACGTCAAGAATTGGACTGTCACCCACTAACAAGGCGGATTTCCAGGCAGCCAGCAGTCTGGCTGAAACCGAATGTGTAGCTGTGGCGTGTCACAGACAAACACAGACATTAGTCGTCAGCCCAATCTCTCTATGATGCCTGATGAATTGGCAGGCCACAGTGGAGATGGCAGGCAGGCAGCCACAGTACAGCAATTATCAATCACACCCGCTTTTGGACTGTGCTCATATTTCATGTCGCCATTGTCAAACGGGAAGGACGTGTCACAGATGAGTTGATGGAGAGCTAGCGCTCACGCTTTTCCAACGCTCACGCTAACGCCCTGCCATCACTGTAGCTTTGCATTCAAAGGGCCCTCTTTCATTTCACCTGATGCCGTGTGATACATCTACAATGATCCATAAACTACGACAGCCCGAGAGCCACATCCTACTTATTGCTCCTATTGACCACCACTCATCAAACGATTTTTCAGTCGGTCCGCATAATGTAGCCACATGTGCTGAATGCCTATCCATCGGAAGACTGATGCCACAGAAATACCCGTGCATCAATGATGGCCCATTACGTTATTAAAAGCACTGCAAAAGGCAGGGCGTGGTTTCAGGATTCGGGGGAAGGCAGGTAGCTTTAGTAGTGGTATTGGTGCCATCTATCTTTTGCTTTTAATTTTGTAGACATGTTGTGCGTATGCTACTGTGGTAGTTTGAACCTTAAAAGGAGACTGAAAACAATTTTAAGACATGATAACAAAAGCTATTCCACAAATGATGGCTTGTACTCACTCATTTAAATGGTTTGGCTCGGGTAACGTCTTCAAAGACCATCATCATCATCATCATCATCATCATCGGCAGTCACAGGGGGTCAAGAGTGACTGTCTTCTTTCTTGGAGGACGCCTGCACATGACTTGGTCTTATTTGGATTGTGCTTCATCTGGAACCTCGCCCTGGACCTCACTGCAAGATCGACTCAATCAGGTGCCAAGCTCCGGATGGCAGAGATCGGCAAGGTGGCGATCAGGGAGAAGCCTTCAAGAACCAAATGATCCAACGGACGATGCAGTTTCACCACAGCAGCCTGATGCAGAGGAATAAGGTACGAAGATGGCAAGTTCAAAGAAGCAGCATTGTCGAGGTGAACAAGCAGATACAGGAGACCAGGGAAGACCGAGGAGTCATTGATGGCAACAGTAAAACACACTTTAAACCAGGCACCTGTGAGTCTGTTTGACTTTAAATGGGCCTCTGAGATTTGTATGGGTCATAACTCTGCTGCAATAACCACATTACACCATAGATGTCAGTTTTAAAGATAAATGACAATCCTCAGGATCACAGCTTTAAGTCAGATAAAATTGACCACAGCTCCTGATGCAGTCCCGTATCCTTCCTGTTGATACTCAGACTTGTTACACGATCAATTTGAGGATGATTTAATTCGCTGACCTGAAATTACGTCCGTCATCAACCTGACCCAATTGTTATGCATGACGGAGAGCCTGTAGCTATGTTGGTATGCAGCACCATGCAGACTGATGGAGAGGAGAGCGCTGGGGGCTTATGTGACTTTCTTAAACAAGGTATGTGGTTAGACCTCTTTCAATAAGCAGAGGGGACATTTGGCTGTTTGTAAGGAATTAATATTGGTTGCCAATGTACGGCTTGTTAAAAAATACTTAATTTACAAGGGTATGATGATTCATCATCATCTATATCAAACCATCCATTAACCGAAATTATGTCAAAGTCATGCTGGAGCGCATCCCTCTACTCTATTGATCTATCTATCAATATCCATCTATATCTATCTAG
>OMLC01095166.1:0-12895 GCA_900302585.1 Regalecus glesne | reverse complement strand
GGTGGGTGTAGAGTCGATAGAAGAGTGGTTAAGGAGACAGCGTTTGAGGTGGTTTGGGCATGTGTTGAGAAGAGGTGAGGATACAGAAGTGGGTAGAGTCTTAACAATGGAAGTGGCAGGAACGCGAGGGAGGGGACGACCAGCGAGGCGATGGAAGGATGTGGTTGAGAATGACATGAGGGTGATGGGGTTGGAGAAGGGGATGGCAAGCGATAGAGAGACTTGGAGGAGACGAATCCATGGACCGGCCAACCCCCGCTAGCGGGGAAAACGGCCGGAATACAAATCCTGTTTGTTGTTGTGTGTGTGTGTAAATGTTTCCAGTGTCAATTTTAAAAATGTTAATGTTGGGTCTTTGAGCTCTGGCAGGATGACAAGGTCAAGAAGAGTTCAGACAAGTAGGTGACAACTGTTAGCTCTGGTCAGGTGTAAGTTGGACTGGATCTGATGGCAGTAGTTATGTTTGTTTTAGTTTCAAGGAACCTGTCACCTATCCCCCAAGTCCAGACAAAAATCATACTCTACTGCCTGCAGGATAGTCTGGCTCCGGCTGACCACAGACACATCACCTCAATGATGCAATCACCAGATAATGTCCCATCTGAAGAACCATCGAGCAGGCCACTGTCAGATGGGAAGAGCTACTTCTCGTGGATAACCTCAACAGAACACTTTGCGTATTTTTCCTTTGTCCTTGGCTCATAGAGGATTCCTGAATCACATTGCTTAGGAAAAAAAGACAACAAACTAATTAGTCTCATTAAGTGTATTCTGATGAACACAGATGCTTTCAGTTTAAATAATCACTTATTACCTATAACTTGCTTTAGATCCTTCTTTGAGGTTGTATTCGCCATGCAGGGTTTTGAGTAAGGAAGGAGGGCAAGACTTTGGCTTGACTGCTGCCAAGCTCAAACCAAGGTGCTTGGTGTGATCCATTTCTTGCGATATGCCGACCTGTGATAAAGAAACCCAAAATAAGAGATAGTTCACCTAGGCAGTTCTTGTTTAATAACTCAAATGAGTTAAATATAAAAACTTTTTGTGTTGTATTTAATTTATATAGCACCTTTGAAAACACTTTTACAAAGTGCTTTACATACAATCATGAAATATAAGAGTAAAATATGACATGTGTATACTGCAAATTAAACATGACATCGGAAGAAACTGACCATGCTAAAACCAACCACGAGTCTATTTAAAGGCCTGCTTAAAAATATGGATTTTTTTAGAAGCCTGCTGTCTAAAGATTCTGGAGCTCTAATGGATTGGGGAAGATTATTCTAGAGATTTGGGACTAAAACTGCAAAGGTGTGGTCACCCTTTGCTTTGCAGTTGTCTGAATTTGCAGTGTTTTCTAAATGCCCCACATGTGTTGTCAGATTGACGTTTTCATAATTTGCTTGTGGATTGTCAGATTGATATGTTTTGTTTAACTGCATGTGTTTTCTTAAATTGCAGTGCATTTAGCCCTCAGGGCCAGTCCCCATAGTTTATTTTGCTTTCTTACCATAATGTGTACATTGGTTATCCAACTGTGGCTCCTCAACCTGCTGCATCTGATCGGCGACAGCAAGTAGTAAAAGCACATTAACAGCCTCGTCTTCAGCTTGGGTATAACCAGGGCTTGTCACCACCCCAAATGAATATCTTGATGGGGATGGTCTAGAATTAAAGTTAAGCACACAGTGCCAAGATATAAGAAGTTTATTTCTTTGTAAGTAAATGAGGTTTCAATGAGGAATTCACTAACTTTCAGCCACATAAGGTATGCAAAATACCTTTAATTTAAAGTTGACAGTCTGATTTGCATTGATATGTCTGATATATGTAGTTTCATCAAATATCAGACAGAGGCCACCACTATATAATAATTTTTATCTAAACATTACACCTGTTTGAAACTCCTGGATCAAATGATGAGAAATGATAAACATGTGGACAATAAACAAAATGAATGAATGTGGGATGACTTGATGCTGGGTAAATTGTTCTATTCAATGTCGTGTAGTTGTGGTTTTTTGGTAGCATGGAGAGCATATCAAAGTACAAAATACAGAAATCCTACCTGAGGTTTTTCTGGATTCAAAATCTACCCCGTCCCAGTAAAATGCTGAAGTTGTGATAAGGATGCTAGTGCCCATTTCTTGTCCTCCTGGTTGACAGGTCTTTTTATTCCAGCTGCAATAATAGTATCAAATGTGTTGTAAAATGAGTAACGGTAATTAAGACAGTTTAAAATGAGACTACCATCTCAATTTAACGGCATTTATTCTTACTATTCATAGCACAGCCTTTTAGCTTTCAAGAACTCAGTGTACACTGGGGGGTGTTGGTAAGGGGCAGGGGCAGAGCGGGTTTTTTGGGAACTGAGGAGCCAGAGGCCACGGATTCGAACCCTGTGCGGGGCGTCAGGACTGGCATCTATCTGACCTTAATTCCCTTAGCTCCATCTAAGTCCGTCTCTACCCCCACAACATCGGTACTACTCATGACACATGAAATGGATCTAATAGCTCAGGAGGTAGGGCAGTAATAGGAAGATTGGTGGTTTGGTCCTCGGTTCTTTCAGAAAAGCAAGTCAAAGTGTCTTTGAGAAAGACACTGAACCCTTTAACTGCTTGGAACAGGTGGAGATGCCCCTGGTGGCTAAATATGACATGCTTACATTTAACTTAAATTGTTCATTAACATGCACTGTCCACCATTGTTGTTGTTACTAAAGCCTCTGGGCTCACGGTGTCCCCGTCAATAATAGTTTACCGCTAAAGAAAAGATGAATCACTGTCTAGGCAACTAAGACTTCGGTGCGGAGATAAAGGTCAGGCTTATTGTTTTCCGATATTGGGACAGCACACCGTGAGTTCGTGTTAGCATTGTGATACATACGTCCTATCTTCACATGACATATAAAATTAAGGAAATTATTTAAACCAAGTAACAACGTCAGCTTCAGTTACAAATTAATTACCAACCTGGTGTTGTGGATGGTGTCATCCCACACACCCTTTGCAGCGATTTCGTCCATTTTCGGTTTCTTCGCCTGCTCCACTTCCACTGCTCATCTGTACGGGACACATATTTTATCGCACCCGAATCAACAAGGTTGAAATAAAATAACACTTGCCTCTGTCGACTGGGCACTCAAAGGTGCTGTACCTCACTGGCTGAACCCTAATTTACAGCTAAATTAAAATCAATTTGACCTCAATTCTAACACTTATAAGATATTGCCAGTGCTGTGTTTATGTTAGCCTAACGATAACTCTGTAGCTTGCCAGGAGATGGCAGATCATTATTAGCAAACTAGACTAACTTCACGAACCCTCTGAAAACTATCTGATGTATATTTAGTTTTTTAATCCTCGTTTAAGTCCAAAGTTATAGCTGTCAGTACGTTGTGTTTTTTTAGAAGTACCTCAGCCAGAATATGACATATCGTCTTTAAATATCAACTACCACTACCTCCTAACTCACCTCAACAATATAGATCCTCTTTTTCAGGAATGCTTGGATTCTACTCTTGTTCATACCACCTGGAGGAAAAAACAACTCTATTCCAGTATTGGAGATATCAAGCATTGAATCATTTTTTTTGTAACCCTTAGATGGCACTCATTAAAGGAAGTGATCGTTTGAACCCGGAAACGGAAGTACGTCAGTTATGACGTTTGTCTGAATAAGCGGATGGGGACGGAAAAAGTTACGGGGCGAGTGCAAACAAAGAAGAGGAACGACGAGACGTGTGAACTCGGTGTGACAGGGCAATATTTATATTTATATTAAACATAGCCGTGGAACCATATCTGACAACTGTTTGAAACGCGTTTGAATTAGGATAGCTGTCATGGAGTCCTACGATATTTTAGCAAATCAGCCGGTTGTGATCGATAACGGTTCAGGGGTTATCAAAGCAGGTTTCGCAGGCGACCAGATCCCAAAATATTGCTTCCCCAACTACGTGGGACGTCCCAAACATGTGCGTGTGATGGCAGGAGCCTTGGAGGGAGACCTTTTCATTGGACCCAAGGCAGAGGAACACAGGGGATTGTTGTCAGTGCGGTATCCTATGGAACATGGGATAGTAAAAGACTGGAACGACATGGAGCGGATCTGGCAGTATGTTTATTCTAAGGAGCAGCTCCAAACTTTCTCCGAAGAGCACCCTGTACTGCTGACTGAGGCTCCCCTCAACCCCAGTAAGAACCGGGAGAAGGCTGCTGAGGTTTTTTTCGAGACCTTCAATGTCCCTGCTCTCTTCATCTCTTTACAAGCGGTTCTTAGCCTTTATGCTACAGGCCGTACCACTGGTGTGGTGTTGGATGCAGGTGATGGTGTAACCCATGTAGTGCCCATCTATGAAGGCTTTGCAATTCCCCATTCTATCATGCGTGTTGACATTGCTGGACGAGATGTTTCCCGATACCTTTCCCTTCTGTTGCGTAAGGAAGGCTACAGCTTTAACACCTCTGCAGAGTTTGAGGTGGTTCGCACTATCAAAGAAAGGGCTTGTTACCAATCTCTCAATCCCCAGAAGGATGAAACGTTAGAAACAGAGAAGACTCAGTATATACTCCCTGATGGGAGCACACTAAATATTGGGCCAGCCAGGTTCCGTGCCCCAGAACTGCTGTTCAGGCCTGACCTGATAGGAGACGAAAGTAAGGGTGTCCATGAGGCCCTGGCATATTCTATCCAGAAGTCTGACATGGATCTCAGACGCACACTCTTTTCCACTATAGTGTTGTGTGGAGGATCCACGCTGTTCAAAGGTTTTGGTGAAAGGTTACTAACTGAACTGAAGAAGCTTGCACCAAAAGATGTGAAGATCAAGATCTCTGCTCCTCAAGAGAGGATCTATTCCACATGGATTGGTGGCTCTATCCTGGCATCCCTGGACACCTTTAAGAAGATGTGGGTGTCAAAGAGGGAATATGAGGAGGACAGAGCACGTGCCATCCACAGGAAGACCTTCTAAACCAGGCATGCTTCAGGCACCGATGTTGCCCCCTGAACTTTCCTCAGCCTCCCATGCCATAATGTTTGAGGCTTCCATATAACGTAGCTACCTGCACCAGTAATCTCTTGGTACCTCTGCATTATCCTTTATTCAACCAGCTGCTTAATGCATTGTTGATCTACTGCTTTAGCTCACCATCAGCTTCATACACACATTTGGGTGTGGTGATTTTTGCATGTTCTTTTTTTCGGCTTTCCTCCTTCCTACTATAACTTAAATTTGGTTGAGTGTGAGTCTTGCCACTACTGATTACCATTGTCAAGTTAAACTCTCAAACAGTCACATAAACAGGGCATGTCAGAGGACAGCTGTCCGCACAGACTGTCTGCTGCTACTTCTACTGCAGGCGATGGTCGGCTATATTCAGGTCTGCTACGAAGTATGACTAAGTCTCTTATGTAGTCTAAGCCTTTGTGTAGAATAGTGTCAGATGTCTATGAATGTGATTGTTGTTTTGCTACTGTAGAAAATTTCATTCCGAACGGACGAGATTTTTCTCTCTGATGTTCTCATTGCAAGGAGTATGTAGTGCTAAGTTTAGTGAGTTGGATAAAAGTTAAAGATAACCACTGTGTTGTATCTGTTGCCTAAACTTCACAACTACCAACATTGCACAAGGTTTTGTAAGAAATCATAAATTTGTTGCATTTTGCTTGTCATTACTTATTAAATGTATAAGATAAAGATCCTATTTACTTGTTGATGTGGCCAATGCACAGTAAATCAATTTTCTGAGCTGTTGTTATCTCTAAGTGGAATGACACTGCAAAACAGATAGACATTAAAGACACTTTCATTTTACTCCACTTGTCTTTATAAAGTTGTTTGCTAAACCGAGTTGCATGTCAATAATCTGTGTACAGTTATTTAATATACCTGTTGTTGTTTTTCAGTTCTTGTGTGTGTTTATTTGTTTTAACAGCAGGGAGCAGAGAGGCCACGGAACCCATTTATAGTTTTAGTTTTGCTATTCTGTAAGCAGTTTGAATGCCACTAAACCCTTTTGGGAGATTGGTTAAACGTTAAGATTCCTAAGGCATTTTCAAGCCCAATGCTAATTATGAAGCTAAGAGAATGCTTTGTGTAGAACAGTTGTACCCCCTTGAGCATGTCACAACATAAAATGGGTGATCATCATTCTGCTTCTGCTCGATTCTGTCTTGTGATTTTCCTGCATATCAGTAGCAATGATGGGGTCGTGAACAAAATTATATCCGCCTTACTTTAGTACATCAGCACAGGAATGTCTACATCTTCTTTGTGCTTTAAAAAAGGCTTTAAACTTCATCAGCCTTAAATGCAATGCGTTTGAAAAATGAACACCTAAAGAATAATCGACTAAAACTGTACCATCCTGTGTATTAAAGTGTTGCTCTTACTATTCATGGAACAGTATTATTAGCCGCTGCTATGGTTAAAAAAAGGAAACAGTTAAGGGGAGAGTCTTTATGAGAGGGGTCCATGTTTACTTGTCACAATTAGTCCCCACATTGTGGGTGTGGACATGGATTTAGACGGAGCATAGGGGACGATGGCCAGATGCTCTTCCTGACATCCTGCAGCAGGCTTGAACCCACTGCCTCTGGCTCGTCAGTTCCCAAAGCGCGTGCTGAACTGCTGAGCTACCGCAGCCTCCCTTAAAGCATGCTAAATAATCCAGCTGAGGAAATCCCCATACAGTTGAATAAGTTAGACTTTCTGATTCAACTGTAGGCATTCTTCAAGTATTCTTAGTAAAGTGCTTTGAGTGGTCAGTAGACCAGAAGAGTCCTATATAAGAACAAGTCCATTTACCATTCATCTGGATACAGTGTTTCATCACTCATACAGGTGGTATCTTGATGTCACCTGTATGAGTGATGAAACGCTATTTCCAGATAAACGGATTCAACGGTTTCATGGTTAAGGGGACTGTCTTAATATACATAAATACGCACGCACACACACACGCACACACACACATATTCAAACTAGGACCTTCATGCTGTGAAGCAACAGTGCTAACCACTGTGTCGCCCATTGGGGGGCTCGGACCAAATTTCTCTAGGCCTCCAGAGGCCGTATAGGGGCTATTGGGCCTTTTTTACAACAGTGGTGGGGTGGCTAGTCCATGTCAGATCTTTGTAGGTATTATCTCCCAGATATTTGAAGTTATCTACTCTCTCCATCATTGTACTGTTGATGGTGCCTGGAGTGGTGATGGGGGGTAATAGGGTTGCCTTTACAACAAGCCAAAACTGGAAACCCCTATGCCCGAAAACACTTAAAATTCTAAATCCCATTAGACTTACCCCTTATGTTTCTTCCAGCTGTACTTTGTATTCCTCCCTGCCCATCAGCTGTAGTTTGTTCTTCAAAACAAGCTTATAGAAGTTAACACAGGGGGGGCATGGCTCAGTGGGTGAAGTAGTTATCTGGCAATCGTTAGGTTGCAGGTCTAGTCCCAGCACCTGCAGGGAAGTGTGTCCAAGTGTCCTTGAGCAAGACACTGTTCCCTTAACTGCTTCGCCCTGTGATGGACTGGCAACCTGTCCAAGGTGTATTTTCTAGCCCCCCCCAACCTGACGTCAGATAAGTGGTTGATGATGGATGGATGGATGTTGACATATGACAGCCTGAAATTAGAACTGAATGGAGATTGCTGCCTTTATAAGACTCGGTGACTTTTTCCCCCCCTCGCTCCAGAGGCTGTTCATAACACGGAAGACTTGCTCCTTATATGCAATGCTCAGAGGAGTTACAAAAACATGTTCAACAGTTTTGAGGAGGTTTAAGTGAGTCTCATTTTTCAAAGAGTGAAACTCATTTCTTGTCACTGAAAGTTCATCATTTGGATCCAGGCTGGGAAGTGTTCGTTTCAAGTGGCTCCCCATCAACACAGTCCAGTTGAGTTCATCTTCAATGTCTGATGTCATGCTGATCAGACAACTCCTCCTGGGGGCTGAGATTGAACACTGATATCAAAGCACTCTTCCAAGTAACTTGTTCTTCTTTGGTGGACATGGTAAAAGGTAGACCTGTTCTTATGTCGAGCTTTTCTAGTCTAGCGACCACTCACAGCACTTAAACGGATTAGGGGCGACATAGCTCAGTGGGTAGAGCAGTCATCTGGCAATCGGAAGCTCACAGGTTTGATCCCCGGTCCTGCATACAGCATGTCGAGGTGTCCTTGAGCAAGACACTGAACCCGTAACTGCTCCCCGAGCGCCATATGTTGGCAGCTCACTGCTCCTATATAATAGGTTGGGTCAAAAATGCAGAGAAATCCAAATTTCCCCTTGCGGGACTGATTAGGCAATTATTTTATTTTATTTTATTTTATTTTTTTACATTCCTCGTTCCGCTAATGCGGAGTCAGCTGGTGACCTGCTCCACTCTGTTACAAGCAGGCTACAGGTACAAGACTAACAGGCCCTTGTTCTTATCTTCGGGTACTTCAATCATGCCTCCACATCCTCCATTCTGCCTACTCTAAATCAGCATGTGACGTGCTACACCAGAGACAGTAGAAAACTAGACTTATTTTATGCCAACGCCAAGGAGGCATATACCTTATCACCCCACCACCACCACCACCACCACCACAACCATCCCCGGGAAGATCTGACCACAACCTCATTTATCTCCTACCTGTGTACCATCCTCTCACACACAGGACACTAGCTGTCTCCCGCACGGTGATGAGATGGTCTGATGAGAGTTACGAGGCCCTGAAGGACTGTTTGAGACAACTGTGTGGGAGGAACTATATGTCTGCGATGACAAGCACATCAACAGTCTCACTGACTGTATCACAAAATGTTTTTTGTGTGTGCAGAAAACACACTACCGAACAGGACTGTACAGTATTTTATGAACAACAAACCTTGGATCAATCCCGATATTAAGACTCTCCTTAAGAAGAAGAGGCCCTTTAAGCCAGGAAATAAGGAGGAGCTGAGGGCTGTGCAGAGGGAGCTGAGGAGAAAGATTAGACAGGACATGAATCGCTAAAAGAGGAAGATGGAGGAACAACTACAGCAGAACAACATCAAATGAGTTTTGGGAGGCTAAAAAACATCTCTGGCCATGAAGAGTCTAAGTCCCAGGCTTTTGGGTCCCAAAAGAAGGTGAACAATTTAAACCCATTCTTCAACACATTTGAGTTGATGCAGGCCCTCCCAGATCAATTCCTGCAAGGTTCTGCAACTCCCCTTGTCTGCACGTCCAGTACACCGCACTAGCCTCATCGCCCTTTCTGCAACGACCAGCCCATAGTCACCTGTTTGTCGCGTCACATCTCTGCTCCAGCCTGTCTCTCAAAAACTCTGGTGAGTAACCAGCTCAGGAGGATCAAGGGAGGGAAGGCTACAGGTCCAGGATCTGACTTTCTCAGGGGTCTGTTAGCTATTTGTCTATTTGTGTACGGGTACACCCATTGGGGATGGTAAAATTATAGTGGGTGACTTTCAATCAAGGGGCGGCATGGCTCAGTGGGTAGAGCGGTCGACTGGAGATCAGAAGGTTGCAGGTTAGGTTCCTGCAGAGAAGCGTGTCGAGGTGTCCTTGAGCAAGACACTGTTCCCCTAACTGCTCTGCCCTGTGATAGACTGGTGAACTATGCAGGGTGTACCCCGCCTCTCGCCCAATGAGAACGGAGACAGGCTCCAGTTCCCCCGCGACCCGATTTCGGATAAGCGGTTGACAATGGATGGATGGATGGATGGACATTCAATCAATTATCTATAGACAACATTTCATTCAGGAATAAAACGTCTTGGGATTAAAGTAGAGTGAAATCCTGCCTGTCAAATGGTGAATTGTTCTACCTGGATGCAATTTTTATATACTACTACTACTACTACTACTACTACTACTACTACTACTACTACTACTACTACTACTACTACTACTACTACTTTTGGCTGCCTTGGATAGGCTTTGCTACAGCAGATTATCCATCTTCAGATCCTCCTCTCCACTGTGTCTTGCTCTGTCACACTAGCCACCTGCATGTTCTCCTTCACCACAGCTATAATACCTCTTCTTTGGTGTACCTCTTTTTCTCTTTCCTGGCAGCTCCATATTCAGCATCCTCCTCCCAATACGCCCAGCATCTCTCCTCCATACGTGTCCAAACAATTTCAGTCTTTTTTTAGGGGGATGTATGATTTATTTATGAGATTTTAACCATAACAGCTATTCAATACACCTTCTACATGAAGTGAGATTAATAAAAAGATTAATAATGTGAAAGAAAGTACCAACAAAAAGACAGTTTGGGAGGAAACTACAAATGGTGGCTGTGTGGGGTTGGATAAAATCTTCTACATAATTCTACCTCTCTCTCTCTCTCTCTCTCTCTCACACACACCCCCCCCCCCACACACACACACCATCTACTGTTCCACAACAGTACGCTGACCACAATTAGATAGCATCATGATAAAAAAAGGTATTTTATTAGATAGCTGTATGGTAGGTAGATTGGGGACGAGAGAGGAGAGTCATCCAAATGGTGAGAGCAAACAAGGGACAATTGATTTTTCTTAAGTATCATTGAGAATAACCAAAGCAAAATGGTTTGCTGAAACACTGATAGTAGATACAGGGGAACTTTCACCATGCCAATACAGTTGCAATCAAAACTATTCAACCCCCCACTGCAAATCAGGTTTATTAGTCAAATATACAAACTAGCTGCTGTTTACAAATCAAAGAACATTTCAAATAGCTCAACACAACTAATATTACAGGTGGCGTCTCCAAATTCAACAAACAATGCTGCTTTTAATGACTACTTCAGTCTCAAAATCATTCAACCGCTTCATGACAAACATCTTTAGTACTTGGTAGAGCATCCTTTTACTGTTATGACCTGCTGCAAATGTGATGCATAGCCAGACACCAACATCTGGCATTGTTCCTGAAGAATCTTAGCCCATTCCTCATGGTCAAAGGCCTCCAGCACACTAATACTCTTGGCTTTGTGGGCTTCAACCGCCTTTTTCAAATCCGACCAATGATTTTCAATGGGGGTCAAGTCAGGTGACTGTGATGGCCACTCTAGTATCTTCCAGGACTCTTTCTGAAACCAAGCCTTAGTGGACTTTGAGGTATGCTTGGGATCATTGTCCCGTGGAAGGTTAAATGAAGCCCAACCTTCAGTTTCCTCACAGATGGCATGACAATTTCTCCCAGGATTTCCTGATACTTGATTGAATCCATCTTACCCTCCACACATTGCAGGTTTCAGTGACAGAGGAAGCGAAGCAGCCCCAGAGCATCACTGAGCCACTGCCATGCTTCACTGTAGGCAAGGTGTTCTTTTCAGCATATGCTTCATTCTCATTCTTCTTCCTTTTGTTTCATTGCTCCACAGAACAGAATCCCTAAACTTCTTTGGCTTATTTATATAGTTCAGAGTAAATTAGAACCAAATTTTCTTGTGACTTTGAAACAAATTGGAACTTTTTGAGCCTATAGATCAGCGGTACATCAGGAGAAAAAAAAAAGCATACGCTACCTCCGCGGCCCGACACCGGATAAGGGTTTGTCAATGGAGGGATGGATGTATGTATTGTTGCATAGCTGTCATGAAGAGCTCCTTGCTGATTAAAAAGCAATATAAGTAATTATATTGTAGTGAATGAACTGCCAACATTTTACTGTTAGGTTGCAATGGATAAATACCCTTAATGCTATGTTAATGAAGCTATGGAGGTGCTGCGTTCCTTCCATTTAACTGGTTCTACCTGATCTCCAGACATGAGTTTCCTCAGTTGGGTTGAATTGAAGAACACTGCGTATATTATCTCCACAATCTCAATATGAATAGAGAAGTGACATGCCAAGGAAAACTATAGCAAAGTTCAAAAGAACATTTGCATAATATTATCACTTTGGTATTGTTTCTTTGTTATCTACTCTGCTTTTCCCCTGGGTAAAAGGAAGGAAAATGCACTTACTCCTTTAGATGGCTAGAGAAATATATATCTGCAGTCTCATGGTGCACCTTAGGCAACAAGAATGTATTTCCATCTGTCTTTCTTTGTAGATACACAGTAACAGAAGTTGGAGTGTGGAAAATTGTCTTTGAGGCAACCAGATTCATCATTAAAATTTATTGGTAAATAATGGCGAGTTATCTTGTCCATACTAACAGTCAGTGTGTTATATGTCATTTGCAACCTCAATGATTTTTTTCTTGTAATGCATGAATTTTTACATATTCATTTAAATCTTTATCTTTGGGAAGGGTTAAGTTGGCTGGTGTAAGCTGCCAAGTTTAATTGTAATCAACAAAAGGAAAATAAACATATACAAAGAAAAATATTTTATCCTTCAACAATGCACAGAAAAATGTACAGGTGAATTGCTCCTGGAGCTGTAAGATATCTCTTAAAGTACAATGATAGAACCTGGAAAGCTCATTAACTGTACATATGCAACTTAAATTCGTCAGTTTTTGTTTTGTAGGCACACCAGGCAAACTGGCTCTACTGTCAATATTTAACAAGACATGTTAACAATTGAAGTAGGGGCGGCATGGCTCAGTGGGTAGAGCGGTCGCCTGGCGATCGGAAGGTTGCAGGTTCGATCCCCGATCCTGCAGAGAAGCGTGTTGAGGTGTCCTTGAGCAAGACACTGTTCCCCTAACTGCTCTGCCCTGTGATAGACTGGCGACCCTATACAGGGTGTACCGCACCTCTCGCCCAATGAGACTGGAGATAGGCTCCAGTTCCCCCGCAACCCGATTTCGGATAAGCAGTTGACAATTGATGGATGGTTGAATGGAATTAAATAACTTGAACTCATTTTAAATATGGACTCCAGGACTCCACATTTGATTTAGGACTAAGAGGGTTAGAGAATGTCATTGAGTAGGTCTTT
>OMLC01095165.1:10996-22374 GCA_900302585.1 Regalecus glesne | reverse complement strand
CACGTCATTAAGTTTTGGATTGCTGGTAGAAGTGCTCCACCGCTCCTCCTGTGAATGAACACACAACTCTTGTGACTCAGGTTTCGTTGAAGAAGTGTTGCAGAGAATATTTTTGTGTGTAACTTGAAAGTTTTTGCATGCTATGGTAACTGGCAACATCACAGAAAGTTAACATAATAGTTACACCTGTTATGTAGGATGACACAAGACTGAGTAAAATGGCAATATTGGGGGCCTCCAGGGGCGTAGCACGTTAAGGCACCTATAGTCAGTTCATCTCTGTGTCATGCAATTGGGTGTTTGAATCCCAGCTGCACCGCTTCCAACCATGGCCGGAGGTCCATAGTTAGTGGGTTATAATTGGCTAATCCTCACATGGGTATAAGGGTTAAGTTGGATAAAGGATTCTGGGTTCACTAGTGTCCCCCTCTGGGTCATCCATGCACTCGCGGTTAGGTGGACAGAAAGTATTCTGCTACCTTCTCCTCTGATGGAAATCACTGTGCTTTCCCCGTGAGACCGTGATGTGTGAAATAGTTAGGGCTAGTCATCATGTGACTTGTAGGATTAGCATGATACTGCTTCCTCCTGCCTGTTGATGTTCCAGAGGGGTATCGAAAAGCGACACAGCCATAGGAAACTCGGGGAATTCGGGTTGGAAAAAAGGGGATAAAATTTAGAAAGAAAAAAAAGAAAGAAATCCGCAATATTATTGATGATTATGAATAGCATGAAATGTCTACTCAAACGGGTCATGATTAGTCCCCACGCTTGACACGGACCTAGATGGAGCATAGGGGATTATGAGCAACACACACACACACACACACGCACGCACGGACATCAATTCATACATCAATTGATTCATTTTTTATTTACATCAATTATTCTTGTCATATTGTTAGAATTATTAGTTTTTCACTGGTGTTCAGTGAAACAGTTGAACTCTAGATCTGACTTCTGAGTGCTTCACACAGGAAATCGTTTTGGAGAATCCCCACCACTCACATGGAGGTATACTGGTCACTTTGTAAAAAAGATAAGTCTGGGTAGTGAATGCCAATGCAAGCAGTTTTGGTATCAAATCCTGCTTATCTCTGCTCTGAACCACTGGGTAAGAACTTGAAAAGGCCTATCATGGGAAGGTCAGGGAGTGTTTTTGTGTACATGGGGGCCCAGCATTGAGATAACGGTTTGAAAAAAAGTTTCAGGTTCCAAGTTTTGTTTTTCATGTTCAGCAGTTGCATACAGTTCACCCAGCGCCAAGAACTGTTTGTTTAAGGATGGCCTTCAAAACACTTAAAATAGAGATAAAGTACAGGAGGTGGATTTATGGTGTTTAGATGGTCTACATTTGTGGTCCAATTAATTCTCCTCAACCTTTCAGGTTTTGTTCTAGAGATTGAAAAAAATGATAATTTGAACCTCAGAAGTCAGTTAGACCGCAGGGACCCACATTTATAACTTAACCTTAAAGGGCTGGATTATTTCTTAGAATAACATGTGAGATCATGTGCCTGAACACAGATGCTCTAATTGATGAGCTGATTCTAATAAAAGGTTGGCATGACATTTACCAATATGACCCAAACGGACCTAGGTTGAGGAGTTTTGTTGTCGTATATGTTCAATTAACTAGATCAGAGCTCTTAATAATAATGATAAATAGAAATAGATTCTCCTATCAGTCCCGCAAGGGGAAATTTGGATTTCTCTGCATTAAACCCATCCTACTGTATAGGAGACGTGAGCTGCCAACATATGGCCCTCGGGAAACAGTTAGGGGTTCAGTGTCTTGCTCAAGGACACCTCAATATGGTTTCTGCAGGACGGGGAATCAAACCTCCAACCTTCCGATTGCCAGACGACCACTCTACCCACTGAGCTATGAAAGTGGAATAATAATCTTCCTGTGAATTTTATATTGTCCATTTTCGAGGGGCATGTCAGTGTCAAATTTCAACTTCTGAGTTCCATCCCAGGTCCTTTATGTGTGGAGTTTGCATGTTCTCCCAGTGTCTGTGTGGGTTTCCTCCGGGCGCTCTTGTTTCCTCCCACCATCATAAAGACATGCATGTTAGGGTTAATACTCCTGCCTGTAGCCCTGAGCAAGGCAACTGGGAAAAAAACTGGAGCTGATCCCCAGGTGCTCCAGCTGCTCACTGCTTCAATACAATAGGATGGGCTAAATGCAGAGAACAAGTTTTGTTGTTCGTATGTACAATAACACGTGAATAAAGCTTTGTCTTCTAATTGAAAAAAATGAACCAATAACGAATATTTAGGGACGTAAAATTTCCTAAAGAGGTAAGGTACTAAATATAAATAATAAATAATGTATCCTCCCACTCACACATAGACATCTCCCAATGTTCAAGCATTCTAGTTTTTCAACATGACATTCCTAAATTTAGGAAAGCCTTTTTCATACGTTCATGTGTTTCATTAGAAATTGACAGACGGATCGATGGATGGTTAGCAGGATGGATGGACAGAATGACAGACCGATGTAGAAACAGACAGACAGACAGAATGGCTGCAGCACAATGTTTACCCCTTTTCTTATTGGGCCAAAATCAACAAATCAAGTTCCCCCTACAACACTAAAATTCAACAGCTTGTCGGGGCAACACATGCCGTGTCAAAGTATGTGGTCCATGCCAGAGCTGTACTCTAAACATGCCACAGCACGTGCCTTTATTCCACACTAGTGGCTAGCCAGCATCCGCTACATCCTCGACTAGAAAAACTGTTGATGTTTGGGGTTTGGAACATCTGGTAGGGGGAAATAGGCACCAGATGGTGAGGGTGTAAGACTTAATACAGCTCCACTCTCAGCTGGGCAGAAGAAAGAGAAGGGGAAGAGGGTCAGTGAGAGAGGTGCTCACCAGAGCTCACCTCAGCATCGGGAAAAGAGGGAATGATCCAATAAAGAGCTAAATTCAGGAGAAGAGAATGAGAAAGTGGTCAGACTTGAGCGGTTTAGTATTGCACACAGAGAAGGGAAAATAATGGTGTCAGCAGTGGCAGAGGGAAGATATGAGAGAAGAAATGGGAAGGAGCAGAGAAAGAGCAGCATGGGTGCATCTACAAACGTGTTATTCTTTCTAAGCACCAAAGGTTAACACTGTGAATGAGGCAACTTTTCCAAATTATTTCATGAATTATTCTTATGAAATCCACTGAAGCTAATGTGTAATTTGTGATAATGAGCTGTACCAATAAAACTGACTTGATTTATTGAAACCAAACTCTAACACAACAGTCATGTCTTCCTTTTAGAAGCCAAAGACAGCAAAGCAATACCTCCTTCTTGGTAAGATGCTCTACAGCTCTCCCAGCCCCTGTGATGACACCATAACTGGAAACAGCAAGGTACTATACGTGTGTACGCTGCCACATGTAAATCTGCATGGAATATATCCATGCTTATTTAATGCAATATTATGGATTTGTAAACAGTTTGATATCATAACCAGCTGACCTGACCGCTGGAAGCAGTGACAAATTTACTATCATCTGCTTTTACTTAAGAATCATCTTTCCCTCTGACTTTCACAATCGCCATTATATTTGTGCTTTATTCGCACAAATAAGCATGGACGATTTTCTTCCAACACTTCCTTGTAATGAACACTTGTCCTATTGCAGAGGAACACGTATCTTAATGTGGCCTTAACACAAGAATCTCTGCAGTGTCCTTTAGATTTCCTGCAATGCATGCTTTTTTCTAACTTCTGTATTGGCAGGAATTTGAAGACGGCGTTTCTGCACATAGATACCTCCTCTTCCCAGATATGAAACCAACAGAAAAAAGAAACCAATGCATTCCTCTCCTACTCGCTCATTTTCTAGAAAGCATTATTGTACACCCAAGTGCATCTTGAGTTGTTGAATAGTCACAGAGTTTACTGATCAAAAAAGACGAGTGGATCGGTGGCCTGAGTCGAGTGGCGGTGTTAGAGGCCCTGCCGGGAAATGTAACCCTATGAGAAAATGTTTGCATGATTTTGGGGTGGCACTTCTCGGTAGGTAGAGCGTTTGTCTGGCGATTGGAAGATTAATAAGGTCGTCAACGTTTTGCTGTTGTGTGCGAAAGGTGAAAATAAGTAAATCGGTCTGAAAATGAAAAACATGTGGTAATCATAATTCCTCAGATGTCAAAGTGTAGGTCTACCAAAACTTAACTTCAGACAAGGTAAAATTCACTTTTGAATACAGAGCTATGTTTGTGGAGAGTAATATGGGATTGACCTCTGTCCATAGTATGTGCCTTGTGGGATCCCTTTACACTGTATCTGAAATCAGTACAGAGTGCCATGAAGCAACACATGTCAGTATTTCTGCACCAAGGTCATCGGAGTAAATCCAGGTCCATTTATTTACTTGGCTTACTGTACTTGCTAAGTATGATCAAAATAATCCTGCTGGGGATTCTAAAAATAAATGCACAAGAAAACAGAGAGAACAAAAGAAACACTGTAACAAAAGAAATGTCATCCAAGTTTTAAAACCATGCAAGCTCATATGTAAACTGAAGGCTGGCTTTTCCATTCACATCTCCTAAACAATGGAAATGCAGCACAGAATCACTTGATCAAATGATGAGCTCTGCAGAGGGACGATCCTGACGTATCTTCATTAAAGTTTTGACTATAGACAAGAACAAGGCCAATCCAGAGAAAATGCATGATTCCGCTATGAGGACTTCATGTTTGTCAGAAAAAGACCCAGTGTCTTGGGCATCTTTGGAAATAAAAGATGCTTAGCTCTTGGGCAGCTCTGATGTTTCTGTCGCAGAGCAAAATGCCCTGTCTTTCAACTATGACAGAGAAATCAGATCCTTCTGTCTCTCATTTCTCACTTTCCCCCCTCTCTGCTTCCCCCATCATTTCACTTGAGAACACATCTCACATTCACTTCCCCTGCAAGGTTTCTCGTATATCTTATTCAATCAGCCTCATGGTATTATCATTTTCTATATTTGGAGCATTAGCTCTCTGACCACAGGGGAACAGGCAATCCTCCTCTCTTGCTGATGGTAGGCAGGGTTATATAGGAATAATAATCAATCATTGAGAGTCCTGCCACAACAAGCACAGGGTCTGAATCCAGATAAGCAAGCCTCATATTCCAATTCTGGAGACCATGTACACTTGCTTTGTCCTCCAGACTTTTCAGAGGAGAAAAGCAATAATTTTTTGCAACTGCTTCTTTCTGGTACTTTAGTGGCAGTTTGTGTGCTGGGATGTCGTGTTGCAATACTGACCAAACAATTTTAAAGAAATAAAGACGTCCAAGATTCCTAATTTGTTATTTATGGGGCTGAATGTTCTGTAAGCAACCATGCAACACTCTTTATCCCAAAGGTAACCGCCGGTGCAGCATCACATAATGCAGTTCATTATACACCACAATACACCGCAGACCAGAATGTCATCTCGTCTGTATCGGAGTTGAATGTTTCTTCCATTTTTCGGCTGCTCCGGTGGCAGTGGCTGCAGCAGTCTCACAATGCGAGTAAATAGCTCTGAATGCATGTCATTTCATTCCTATCCACGCTATAGAAATTCAATCTTGTTTATTTGTCATGTTCTTTCCTCCCGTGGGGTAGCTGGCCCTCTATTTGAAAAGTGTTAAAAGTAATCAATATGAACCACATTTCCCACCCTACGCCCTGAGGTTTGACTTCTTTCTGACAAGCTTGGAGAGGAGAAGGCACAAACAGGAAGGCAGAAGTTATGAGGGGATTTTGTTGGAGAGGGAATGGTCAGATACACAGAAATACTGTCCTATTACCAGAAATCCACACAGTAGATGTCTCTAATAATCATTCTCCACCTGAGCCAAAAGGTCTCTAAGATACTCCCAAACTTTCATTATGCCTCTGTCCTGCTTTCCACGTTGATGCTTTGTTCCCCTGCAAAGTGCCCCTTATGAGACTAATATGTCATCCTATCTCATGAAGGAATATCTTATCTTAATATTGTCAATGCATCGCGGATTTTGCGTCAGCCAGTGAGCGATTATCCGGCGGTCTGAGTGAGGGGTATAGCTCAGAACTTCTCCGTCATTTTAATGTTTTGTCCAGCCAGTGGGACTTTAACAGTGTAATAGGGAATCCAGATGATGACTTGATGTGGATTTAAGTGTTTAACAATATGGATCAGCTTCAAACCTAGCCCATACTTATAAGAACCCAGCACTGCTGGCCCTCCTGTTCTCACCATGCTTGTTCATCAAGTATACGTGGGCCTCATGTTCTCAATGATAACAAGGAGGCCGAGCAGGTCATCTAGTAGTGAGAGGGTATAGCTGCTTTGACCCTTGGCTCCTTCAGAAAGTGTGTTGGAGTGTCCTTGAGCATGACACTGAGCCTGTAACTACTCCCTGTGTGCTGCGGCTGCCCACTGCCCCTATACAATAGGATGGGTTAAATACAGAAAACAAACTTCACTGTAGGAATGAGTGAGGTCATTTTTACGTGTCATTACTTCACACATTATGGGGGTGGACATGGACTTAGATGACGCTTGGGGGACTGAGGTCAGATCCCCTATCTGACACCCTGGAGTGGGTTCATACCTGCCGCCTCTGGCTCATCAGTTCTCAAAGCGCACACTCTACCACCGAGTTACCACAGCTCCTAGACCAAATAAAGTGGCTTTCGTCCCCTTCCTAAATATTTAAGATAAGATAAGATATTATTTACTAGTCCCACAAGGGAAAATTAGCAGTGTTACAAGCAGCAAAGTGGAAAGTAGAACAGAGGCATATAAAAAACACAGACTTCCAGCTTTTCAAATACATTAATTGTATGTTCTGAATTTCTCAAATGTAGCATGGGAATGGGAGCATGTTACAACTCAGATCATTGACATTACCACCCTGTGAAGAACAACAGTTACTGCCTACCTCTTACTGAGCAGAGCTTCACTCTGCCCCGCTACATGACTCATGGGCTACAAGTCAGACTGGTTTAAGCACAGCATGGAGGTAATTAATCAATGATGGGTTAAGCTAACTTGCAAAGTGGCCATAGGGGCCACCAAAATGCCATAATGTCTGTGAAGCCAAATGTATACTATACCCTCCGACGGGTAAACAGACAAAGAGAGGGCTGGAAGGGAGAAGACGGATAGTACTCTGTGGCTTCCTTGGGAAAGGGTCATCAACCTCTTCCTCTCAATCACTACAGGGACAGTTGGCTTAGAAAGCTGAGGCAACATTCACTTCACTGCAATAAACGTAAACTGAGGTCGACATGGAACAAGAGGCCTGCACACAGAGGCACAAACATACTGCACAGGTTATTAAGCCAAGCGCTCATGATGGATGGGAGGAATTCATTGTGGTCTGCCCCTGATGGGTGAGAATGGAAACTCTGACGGTGCATGGGAAATGTGCGTGTTCAAGCGTGTATGTGGGAGTGCTTTTCCAGAGTTCAGAAGCATGGCAGAAATCAATACGCATCGAGGAAAAGTGACTCTGTTGTCTGTTGTTTAATCATGCCATATCTTATTAGATAACATCATATGGACGTCATTACGGCTATTAACATGACCGATATTACTTTCAAATGGCTCCAAATTTTCACAACAGCTTTTCATCTATCATCGTAGCAGTTGAATGCAAAATGAAGCCTCTATTCTGCATGCACATACAGCACATTAGCATGTCCTCCCTTCCATAGACAGAGGGTGGATTTACTCACCATTATATTAATGACTCTCTATGGAGGGTTTTGTAGTGCATATGCTCATCTCCTCAGAGGTATAAATGCAGCCATTGCAAGTACATCCTATGCTCCGTCTCACCTTGCATCTCTTCATGGGTAGACGGTGTGAATTGGGGGGAGAGGGGGGGGGTCGTTGCACATGCATGTGTGCGTGAACACGCCCACAAAAGGAGAAAGTCAACCTGATGTTCCGTATCCTCTCATACTATGGGCCCCAATCACATCCATCACACTGGCTTTCCCTTTATTTACCCGGTCATCAGAGGCTTATTGCAAAGTCCTCTGTCTTTAGATAGGCCACACCAGTGTCATGTCAGATGATTATTTGCTTGACTCGGAGTGTGATGAATTTCTCATTGGTCTGTTTAGGCGACATGGTCAGAGTCCTAATCTAAACCAGCTGCACGTCTGTGGCGTCCCTTCACTAGTCGGAGAAAAGGCTTTTGTAAAGCTTGGTGGGGTTTTGTTTTTTTTGGGGGGGGGGGTGGAATTGCTGCATTATTTAGGCATAGAGATTGGTGCTTTGCCACGATCATAGAGTTTTCCAATGCAATACGAGTGCAACAGATGTAATATTACTGCTGTTGGAAACGAGCAGTTTGCCGCGATTATGAACCTTGCTAGGTTTGCTTCGAGGATGAAAGCCATTATATTAGGTCTGTTCATGGATCACGGGGGTTAGGTTTGAGCGCAGCTATTTGATTAAAGGGAGGAGTTTGGTGTATAGGCTCGAGATACAGAACACAGGTGATGATACAAAGCTAAATCAGAGCTAGGTGGTAGCTGTACATTCGATTTCACAAGTTCACCCATTGTCATGTGAATTAAACAGAGTCACATGTGAAATTTAAGGATGAAAATGTGAGTAATCAAGTCAATTTGGACAATAAAAGAATGATACAGTATTTTACATTCTTTTACATTCAAAAGGTAAGGAGAGACACTTTATTTAGTCATCAAATAATTCTTAATGGAATTGTAATTGTCAATTCTGTTTATTATTATTATCACTGCTAAAATAATAATAATGATGATTATTATCATCATTATTATTATCATTATTATGCCTCTTCTGCTTTCCACTTTGCTACTTATAACACTGCAAATTTCCCCTAAAGAATATCTTCTCCTTACAATTAAATTAAACCCATCCCATTATAAGGAGCAGTGGGCAGCTGCAGTGCCCAGGGAGCAGTTAGGGGTTCAGTGTCTTGCTCAAAAACACTTCAACACGCTTTCTGAGCCGGCAAACTTCCAATTACTAGAGGTCCAGCTTTACCTCCAGAACCATGCTGAAAAAGCCTAAAATACTGAAAAGCATAATGGAAGATGAATGAAAGCATTATTACAGCAAATATAAGATCACACCCCAAGTGGTGACAAGCCTCCGAGCAGCATTTTAGCAGTGGTTCTGACTCACTGGTTGAGTCTGATCTCACCAGGTAGGTTGTTTCTGGGTCTCAAGGCCCAGATTAGGAAAATTTACTCATTGTCACTTTGTATGATGGATTATGCAACCTCCAAAATATGCTGTTTTAAGAACCAGACTGCACTCAATCTCATATGCAGAAACAGAAAAGGTCAGCAAAAGACGTGCCTTAGTGGTAATCAACACCTTTAAAATAAGTCCTAGCTTACGATGGT
Organism: Regalecus glesne; assembly: GCA_900302585.1. Classification (NCBI taxonomy): domain Eukaryota; kingdom Metazoa; phylum Chordata; class Actinopteri; order Lampriformes; family Regalecidae; genus Regalecus; species Regalecus glesne. The sequence continues at coordinate 12,992 of OMLC01095165.1, read as the reverse complement.
TCTCTACCAGTTAAAGCTAAAACTGGGTTGATGCTATCTGATCATAGTTGCTCAATATTCTTGTAGGATTACCTGTCTGGATGTGATACTTTGGCTAGAATAGCTATACAACAGTGATGTATAGGTTGACTCAATGTTTACAGGATGTGGCTTTACCTTTGGCACCCATGGGCTAAGTAAAAAAAAGACCTGTTGCAGAAGTTCAGGTGGGCTGTGGGTGGGTCAGATTTAAGTAAAGAAAGCATATATATATAAAACGATATTAGTTATTATCAATAAATCTGCAGTTGGTACCCCTCAACTATCAAAACCATTTTCCATCCATTGTCAACTGCTTATCTAAAGTCGGGTTGTGGGTACACCATTTTCATTGGGATGATGTATCCTGACCTGTCTGGCCCTGCCAAAGCAACCTATGTGTGCAAAAACATGCACACTGAAAACTTTTCAATTCCTTTGTCCGTTTCCAATCACACAGTGATTCACAGTTCCACAATGTGTTTGAGGTTTCAGCCTAGCTTTGTATGCAACAAAACAAATATTCGGTAATCTTGCTACAGATGTGCTGATTTATGAGCAATGATCCGCGGAGCACACACAACGCAGGTCAGAACAACAAATGATCATCACCATTTCTACAAGATTAGATCATTCTTCCATTCATTGTAGGGCTAGTTTCTTTATAGCTGAACAGCCTATCAAGCGAACATATCTGATCTGTTCAATCTCCAACACACAAACATAGTAAACCTATATAGTGTATCTATGTTTCAGCAATATACTGAGCTAAGATCTGATCCTATGGCCTTAAGCCTATATGAGTAGGGGGGAAATCATTATTTATTAATCCTTTTAATCAGCATTGAGGTCGCGGGTTAAAGGAGGGTACTAGCAAGAGTGAAAGGGAAGGTTTACAAGATGATGGGGAGACCAGCTATGTTGTATGGGTTGGAGACAGTGGCCCTGACAACAAGACAAGAGGTGGAGCTGGAGGTGGCAGAGCTGAAGATGCTAAGATTTGTATTGGAAGTGATGAAGAAGGATAAGTTTAGGAATGGGTATATTAGAGAGACAGCCCAGGTTGGAGGGTTTGGAGACAAAGCCAGAGAGGCCAGACTGAGATGGTTTAGACATGTCTGGAAGAGAGATACTGGTATACTGGGAGAAGGATGCTGAATATGGAGCTGCCAGGCAAGAGGAGAAGAGAAAGACCAAAGAGGAGATTTATGATGTGGTGAGAGAGGACATGCAGTTGGCTGATGTGAAAGAGGAAGATCCAAAGGACAGGAAGAGATGGAGATGATGATCTGCTGGGGTGATCCCCAACGGCACAGCCAAAAGCAGCAGTAGATTGAAATAGCAGGTTGCAGATCCTCTGACAGTTGAAGGTGGGCCCACTAAAGCTGCATGTGTGCTTAGGTGGTTCCAGAGATGACATGCACATTACTAGTGTTCAAGGAATTGCAATAGTTGAACTTGACAAAATAAGATCACTCATTAAAATGTTTAAATGTTCAGAACATAAAGTTGCACAAGACATGACTTCACTACCTTGACAGGTTTCTCAGCCTTAACTTAAGAGTCGAAGAGGTCTTCATAATCTCTGCAGTCCAGAAACATAGCAGAGGAGAGTAGCTAAAGATGGGGATGGGTCTGAGTCCAAAGTTTCAGGCCCACTAATTACAGTTTTAGACCCAGACATGTTCATTCACATGGATTACCAGAAATCCCAGTTTGACTATTTGGGAAACAAAATGCCAGTAGCTGCTTCATATCTATAGCTTTCATCTGCACATCATCAGCATTGAAACTGATATGTAGACAAATTGGCCTCCCTCACTCTGAGCAAGCATGAGTACTAAAAACAGACCACAGAATGGATCCCCATAGGAAAGCTCAGGTGACTTTGCACAGTTACAATTCTAGTACACATATCAGAATCAGAAATCACTGTATGGCCATGTGCATAGCATGCGCTAGGAATCTAATTTAGAGT
>OMLC01095165.1:0-10976 GCA_900302585.1 Regalecus glesne | reverse complement strand
TAATCTCTGCAGTCCAGAAACATAGCAGAGGAGAGTAGCTAAAGATGGGGATGGGTCTGAGTCCAAAGTTTCAGGCCCACTAATTACAGTTTTAGACCCAGACATGTTCATTCACATGGATTACCAGAAATCCCAGTTTGACTATTTGGGAAACAAAATGCCAGTAGCTGCTTCATATCTATAGCTTTCATCTGCACATCATCAGCATTGAAACTGATATGTAGACAAATTGGCCTCCCTCACTCTGAGCAAGCACACAAACACACACAAACAGGATTTGTATTCCGGCCGTTTTTCCCCGCTAGCGGGGGTTGACCGGTCCATGGATTCGTCTCCTCCAAGTCATTGACTCTCCATGAATTTTTTGTTGTGGAGCGAAGTTTTATGACCGGATGCCCATCCTGACGCCAACCCTTTAGTCGCCTCTTACGACACGCAGGGATACGGTGGATGAATTCTGACCCCCATCCACAGAGGGGAGCAGTTAGGGGAACAGTGTCTTGCTCAAGGACACCTCGACACGCTTCTCTGCAGGATCGGGGATCGAACCCGCAACCTTCCGATTGCCAGGCGACCGCTCTACCCACTGAGCCATGCCGCCCCCATCCTCACTCTGAGCAAGCATGAGTACTAAAAACAGACCACAGAATGGATCCCCATAGGAAAGCTCAGGTGACTTTGCACAGTTACAATTCTAGATCACATATCAGAATCAGAAATCACTGTATGGCCATGTGCATAGCATGCGCTAGGAATCTAATTTAGAGTGTGATGTAGTGGTTGAGGATGTGGTTTGGGGCTTTCTGTTTACTCATTCCTTTCTGAGTCTGCACTTGTTTTCAGCAGCACGGTGGAGGTCACGGTTGTAGCACCCAGCACCCTTTTCACTGCTGGTTCACCAGTGTTAAGGCCGATGTCGAAACTTAGGCTGTGGGCCTTGGTGTCCTCTTTATATCGCTTCTTCTGTCCTCCTGGGACACAATGTCCTGTCAGGAGCTGAGAGTAAAAGACTTGTTTCAGGGGATGAGAGCAAGACACGTGGAGGACATGGCCAGTCCATCTCAACTGATGTTGTACGAGGTTGACAGTTATAGTAGACACGTTGACTACCCCGAGGATGCTGAAGTTGGTGTGCTTATCCTCCCAGCGGATCTTCAGGATCTTCCTGAGGCATTAATGTTTGTGTCCCACCAGTATCTTAAGGTGCCTGCTATAAGTGGTCCAGGTTTCTGATCCATGTAGTTGGGTGGGCAGCACTGTCACTTTGTTCACAAGAATCTCTAGTCTGGCCTGATGGTCCTGATTTTCAAAAACCCTGTTACTCAATCTCCAGAAGGTCTGGCTTTAATGTTAATGCTGGCTTTGGAGGAGAGAAGGCTGCCAAGATATGGGAACTGTTCCTTGTTTTAGAGTGTGGAGTTATCTACAAAGATGGATGGGGGCAGAGCAGCCATATTTCTGTTGGGAGGGGGTTGGTAGAGGATATGAGTCTTTTTTATGACAATGGCCAGGCCAGGCTACTTGTATGAATGTGTGTGTGTGTGTGTGTGTCTGTGTGTGTGTATAGAGAGAGATTGTGAGAGAGAGAGAGATGTCAACTCGGTTTTAGATGCTCAGAGAGAAAGTGTTAAAAGCAACAGCAAACTGCACCATATAAGAATTGGATGTATGAAGCTTTCAAGCATAAAAGCTCTGTTTTTATGTGTTACAATTAGTCCCCACATAGTGAGGGTGGACACGGACCTAGAGTGCATAAAACTTTGAAAAACAAATCATTTATCATATCCAGAAGAGCTGTTCTAACGCGATGAAGGGCTGTAAGCCCAGACAGAAACTTCTCAAACGGACCATTACTGCTCACCTTATCTTTATGGTTTATGGGGGAGAGATGGTCTTTTTCCTGTTGCTCCCTCCATCCACTCGAGTCAAGGTTACATCTAACAGAATGATTGTCTTGAGTTATCCGGGCTGCCTGACTTTTGATGGTGATGTAAAACACTAGACCCTTTTCAGCAGCAACTATAAATTTTCTCACTTGGGATCATCTATTTATATTGCGCAGGCATTGGCATATGGTTAATGTCACTATGATTTGGTGCAAACCGCTGGGTTATAAATTGTGTCTCATGCATTGCAATCGAGCCACTGAGGGCAAAGATAAATCCACTACCAGGAACGAAATTAAACGGATGATTATTCATAATTGCTATGGCAAAAGCTGTTAGCCTATACCAGTTTGGAGAATGCATTATAACATCCAAACTATTCAGGTATCTTAAATCAGGTAATATCTTTATGCATGCTCAATAATCCAGGTAAGGAAATCCCAAAAACGTGGAATTGATTCAATTGGATACGGCGTTCATTGACACATTTGATGAAATATTTCTTTCAATAAACACTGGATCCACATGAGCTGATTTAATTCTTATCTAAAATCAGGAAAGCTCTGCAGGGGAACTTCTCATCGCAGAGCTAATAGAATGCTATGTTTTGCCATTTCTGAGGTTAATTAGTACATTTTATCTGTGACTTTCTCCGTCATGGATATGACTGTATTGTCGTGCAGCCATGCATGGATTCCTCTATAAGGACTGACGGATATTGTTTGTTTTCATTCCATGCAGGGAAAAGTTATTACAAATTATTATTCAAGGTATTAGACTGTTATCAGCATAAGGAGCATACGACTATATCTAGCCTCTCTGCTGGATTATGGGTGATGCTTAGGCCTGATTAGGGGAAATGTGTGAATATGTTTAGAATGGTGGGGGATTGGCTGCTACTGCTGCCTCATAGCAAGAAGGTCATTGGTTCAAAATCTGCCCCATGTCCTTTTTGTGTGGATTTTCATGTTCTCCCCGTGTCTGTGTGGGTTTCCTCCAGATGTGCAGTGGCTTGAAGCTATAATCTAATGTGACACATCAAATGGTGACATTAATGTAAAAAGCTGCAGATGGTCCCTTAAAAAGAAATTAAAATGTAAGCAAGAAAAAAGTGGGGGGGCGAGAGAATGGGAGTGACTGGTTATATATCAATGCTGTTTTTCACACAACACTGATGTAAGCTATAAAAAGTCTGTAAGGTCAACCAGCAAGATATAAGACAGCAGTTATTATTTGGCATTAGTGTGGTCAAATAAAGCTTAATGAACTTGTATTTTTCTATCAAATAGTGACGTATATTCAGACAATAAGAAGACCACCCAACTTAGTCAGGAATCTGCCTTAACTATTGACACGAGTAGGGAAAATCCAGTACACTTGGTAGTAAGTCTGTGTGTGGTTGTACTAGCTGTTGCTAATAGGATAGCCAAAACCTAAAACTACATATCTTGTGGGGACATTTAATAGGTCCCCATAAAGAAAAGGGTCTATTTTAAGGGTTGGGGCTTGGTTTTACACTTTATGCATGCTCAATAATATAGGCAAGGAAATCACAACAAGTTAAGTAAGCACATCTGAGCACAACATGTGGCCTTTTCCCACTAAACATTCCAGATCGACTGATTAAACTGCTTGTGGCTTGGTTTGGGGTTAAGGTTAGAAATAGGATTAGGTTAAGACTAGGGTAAGGGTAAAGGTTAGGCGTGTCGCTATGATGGATAAGGTTCAGGTTAAGGGCTGGAGAATAAATGTAGTCAGTGAGGGGTCACCACTAGTGTGTGTGTGCATGCATGCATGTGTGTGTGTGTGTGTTTTTTGTGTATGCATGTGTGTCTGTGTGCATGTGTGTGTGCGTGTGTGTGTGTGTATTCCTATGCATGCGGGGGTTCTAAGTTTGACCTCCAAAAAGAATAATAAAAATCTCTCTTGACCCAACTGTCTTATGAATTGCAGCACGCCTGGGCTGCCATGTCAAAACACTGAAGGCTGCTTTGTGAAGTCCAAGCAGAGAAGCGATTAATATTTAATGGGGAGTTATTTTCCAGCCTTGCAGAAAAATGCATTTCCCAATCACCATCCCCAGTCAAGCGGCTTATTAATCTGAAACAGGCTGCTTTCAAATTACAATTGACAAACGTGGAAAAAAGAGAAAGAGAAAGGCAATTGCAACTGTAGTAAGAGAAGAATACAAAGTTGCACCTTTCTCTGTCCATACCACAGCACATGGTCTATGTGGCCATTGGGTGTGAGAGTGTGTGTGCGTGTGTCTGTGTGTGTGTGTGTGTGTGTACTTATCATAATGGCGAAGGGTCTATCCTAATGCATACAATAGATGTCAGGTCTACTGATTCCTATCTGGTAATTTCACAGTTGGATGGACACTCAATATGCTATATCGTGGGAGTGAATCATCTCCCAATTTGCCCTAATGTCCCTAACACTCCCTTTCTGCCCCCCTCCATCTCCTCTTCTTTTCCACCACAGCTTAAAAACAATGTCTCTTCTGTCGAGGACTGAGGCGGAGGATGAGAAATGGTTCTGAAAAAAAAACAACACCTATATTGAAGTGATGAGTTAATAGTGATGTTTCAGTGAATTACCGTCCCTCAGAATCTGAAGTCCTCACCACTTCTTTTAATACTGTTGGACATATTATCGTCAAAATGTTGCCTTAAATTGAAGCATTCAAATGTATAGTCTGCATTTTGCAGACCAGCCATTCATTTATCATCAACCGCTTATCTGAGGTTAGGTCAGAGTCATGCGGGAGCCTATCTCAGTGCTCATTGGCTGAAAGATGGGGAAACACCCTGGACAGGTCACCATGGCATCTCAGAGCTTGAGCGGTCAGGGGTTCAGTGTCTTGCTCAGGGGTACTTCAACATGCTTTCTGCAGGGACCGGGGATCGAACCATCACTCTTCCGATTACTAGATGACCACCCTACCTCCTGAGCCATGTAAGCCCTCATTGTGCAGACAATGAATTTTGCTAAAATATATGTTTTTCATTTCTTAATAAAGCCCTGAATAAATTACAAACATTGCTGAACATTGCTGAAAAGCCAAACAGAACAAGGCCTCTTCCCAGGAACATCCATCTCCTCACTCTTCTCTCCGTGGTCGGCTTCTATTTTTACCTTTCCTTTTACATATCACAACTTTCACTTACTTTCACATCTCGTCTCCTCTGTTCACTACACCAGGCTGAAGTGCCCCCACCTCTCCAAACTCGCTTTACAGTACTTCCCTTCTGTCTCTGTTCTCTGTCTCTCCATCATTCCCCCTCCCCTTCCGCCTTCCCTCTGTTGTTCTCTCATTCTCAGGGCTTTAGAGTGCCCTTGAGAGTCTATGATCTCATCTCGAAGACAAAGTCAGCCGCCTGGAAAGGGCGGATGAAAGAGAAAGCCAGAGTGGAGGTGGAAGAGGAGAGAGGGGGCCAAAGGAAGGGAGGAGGAAAACCAAATCCCATTGCAATACGAAATAAGAAGCCCCCCCACATTTATAGCCAGGCATCTGATCTGAACAGTGGGTGTCATATAAAGATGGGTGCTGATGATTTACAGCCCGAGGGGTCTTCCACTCTATCTCCATGCATCGGTGATCTGAGAGATACACTCACTTGGATAAGTGTGTATAAGTGTGAGTTTTTCTACAGTTGTGTACGTGCATGTGTTTGTTTAGCTGTGTGTGTGCATGTGCTGATGGACATGTGCTGCTTTTTTATCTTCTTTGATCACTGGAACACAACACTGCCTGTAGTCTGTTAGGGCTCCGCGCATGACAACGAGGGATGCTGTGTGTGCAGCCCTCAGCGTCACCACGGAGATGCGGTGTGACATGGGAGTCTCATGTTTAAACCTGATGTTCTTCTTTAAAAGTGGAGACTACCGAGATTCTTATATTGCTCACTTTTTTTTCTTCCGTTTACAGATAACCCACCAATGTGTTTTGTGCAGTATGGATGATCTTTAACCATTGATCAGCTCTGTAGAAAGCCATCATTAATACTGTGTGTGTGTTTCTGTGTGTGTGTGTGTGTGTGTGTTTATATAGGAGAGTCAAGTAAGACTGTAAGTCTGCATGCATACCCTTAAATAGATGCAAAATTAATTGAGATGAAATATTAAAGCATGTACGGACGGATGGATACGGGTGGTAGTCATGGCGGTTGGTTTAAGTCAGCTAATGACAGGAATGTTAATGCTCAGAGTGCCGGGTTCCAGCCAAGAAAATCTGGTTATAAAATGGGGGTTAGACACCCTTTGTCTTGCTTCAGAGGTTCCCCAGCAGCTAGATTAGATCTGCTCAATCATAGTTTAATGGCATGGGTGTAGTGGATCACTCTTGGGTGGAAATGTTGGCACGTGTGTAAAATTGCCTACCCCTGGAACTGTTTTAAAGGTAATGCTGTAAATAGGGGAGTAAGAAGGACAAATGGAAACCTTTTTCAAATTACATTTCATTTAGCGCTTATCTAAATGACCACGGAGAACTGAATCCACTCATCTGGACATAATGTTTATAGGGAGAAACAGCTCATCGCTCAAACAGGTCACATCTACAGTCTCAACTGACTGCAGGCATCCCCAACTTTATAAACGGGCTTATTTTTATGGGGTGCTTTTGTAGCCTAGTGCTTTACTTTATATGCCTCGCATTAACAAGCATAGGGGATTAAGGCTGGGTGTCTTGTTCCTGATGACCTTCAGTGGGATCGAACCCGCAATGCCCGACTTGGAGGTGCGCTCTACAGCTGAGCCACCACAGTCCCTATAAACAACATAGCTGTATAATGACCGAAACCAACAATTGTTTCATATGCAAACTGGCCATTGACTGGAGTCTCACTGAGGTTTGGGGAATAACTGCACTCACAGCATGTAAGATGACGACCGATGTACTCATAGCCCACCCCTCAGTTCTGGGATGGTCGTTCCGGCTTCCCATAGATTCAATAACTTAGTCATTGTGCGATCACGATGAAACCCCCCCCAAAAAACCCCCCACAGCATTCCTCTCCATCAGTCCTTGAAACAGGGCCCTCTGGCCTGTAGATGGTGTTTGTAACCTATGTATTCCACAGAGGATGGGGTCTGGTGAACGAGGGAATGAGGGAAAGCCAAGCTGATAAGCACACACATAGCAGCTCACTGTGTAGTCTGGTCTTTGGCAGGACTTCCACAGACAGCGCTGTTAAAATAATGATTTTAATCTCAACCAGGCACAGAGCTCATGGGGGGGTGTCAAAAAATTCTCCATTTATGCATAAATAGCTGATTTATTCATTTATTCTTTCTGACACATACATAGCATACCCTTATCTGTGCTCCCTCTTTCTTTTACTCGTCATTCTTCCCTTCATATTTTCCGTCTCCTATCCTTTTTACCCAACCTCCAAGCATTCCTCAACTCCAGCCTGTCCACAGGGGAGTTGAAACGTTTGCTCGGTTAGCATGTCAAATAAAACATCGGTAATCCCCTGCACCACAGCTAAGCCAACACACAGGCCCATTCAGCTAACTACTGTTATTGCGCTGTTAATCCACTTAGAATTTGATGATGGCGTTTCCAAAATAGAGCGCATTTACTTGTTTCTCCATGGTGAGATTCAGGTTTGGGAAAAACTGAGCCCGGCAGAAAGTGAGCAATAATAATAGTGCGTCACGGAACAACAGATTAGATGAACACCAGTCATCCTTATTTGAAATAAGACAGAACACTGACTTGGTAAAGATTTTCAGCTTGACACCACATTTCACACCCCGTTTTACACCAAACATGCATTGGCGGCTATTCAATCATGGTTGAGAAAAGAAATAGAGATATTGAATAGAGATATAATATAATATAGAGATAAAACTATGGTATTGGTTACCATACGTTATACTTTACATTACGCTGTGATGCTGTTGTGTTGTGGCCTGACGTTTCCACAGTTTGACTCTATGCTGTTGTGCTGTGGACCCCTGCATCTGTAATGCTCCTTAATGTACTTTTCTTGTGGTTCAATGGCGTATTGTCGACATTTGAGTTTTATATGCTTCATAAACATTGTGTTAAACACTTTAGGACCGCTGTCCATTAAGCTTACTTTAGAGCCCGGGAGAAACTAAATAAAAGAGAGGTGATATAAGAGGAATAAAAGTTACAGGAGAAGATGCTTCATTGATTTGTCATTGTATGTACATAAAATGTACTTTTCCCTCTGACTTTAACCCATCATCTTGTATAGGAGCAGTGAGCAGCTGCAGCCCCTGGGGACCAACTCCACTTCTTTTCCCTATTGCCTTTCTCAGGGACACTGGCGGGAGTATTAACCCTCACATGCATGTCTCTGATGGTGGGAGGAAATCAAAGCATCCTCAGTAACAGAGACAGTGCCTAATAACTAACATTTAGAACGCAAATATGTCAGATACGGCCGTAAGGCTAATTTTCATCTGTTGTCCTAAGCAATTATGGGTTCAGTGTGTAGCTCAAGAACACATCAACGTGCTTTCTGAAGGAACTGGGGATCAAACCCCCAATCTTCTTTCTGAATACTAGACAAATGTCTCCTGCCACCCCAACATGGGGGGAACATGCATATTCCCCACAGAGAGGATCTTGGAGGACCTGGGATTCAAACCCAGGATCTTCTTGCTGTGAGGCTACAGTGCCACCCACTGTACCACCTTGCACATCATCCCTTTAATGTTAGCCAAATTCACAATTGCAATAATTAAGGGCTGTTAATTAAATGTAATTGTATCCTATCAGGAGGCGAGAAAAACAGTGGTGTCCTTACCAGTGGTGATGCCCCTATGTTGACCGGAGCTACAAACACTAGAGACTTTCCCCGATAAAACCCATCCCCCGGGGACCCCTCATTCAGGCATGACTCTTGTCTATTAATATGTGTGCAATTTGGTGTGCTAAATTAGAGATGTATTGGCAAAGTTGCTAGGCACCATCCGTGTTGCATTTGCATGGGTCACCAGCAATCACTGAGATTGCAACATGAAGGGAGTTTAGAGGCTCCTTCCTGCTGGGCAACAGCTGGTGTCTGCTACCACCCAACTTAATCATGCATCTGTTTCCCATATACAGACCCAGACACAGTGATTTTAGGCTCACGGCGGTGTGTATAGGCACACCCGACCAGTGGGGGATCATGTGTTAACAGTAGAGTATATTACTACAACATGCATTACTTATTTTCTCAACTGGAATCAGTTGTTGGAGATATGAACCGAAATAATTATCTATCCAGCGTCAACAGCTTATCTGAGGTAAGGTCATGGAGTCACGCTAGAGCCTATCCCACCCCTCATTGGGCGAAAGATGGGGTAACACCCTGGACAGGGTGTCAACGCCTCTCAGGGCTTGAGCAGTTAAAGATTCAGTGTCTTGCTCAAGGACGCTCCGACACGCTTTCTGCAGGGGCTAGGGGTTGAACCACTAATCTTCTGATTACTAGATAACCACCCTACCTCCTGAGCATTGCCATCACTGGACTCAGGACTGTGACATATAAATAAGAGGTTGATGTGATGCCAGCATTGTTCAGTTGGTAGAGCAGTCATCTGGTGATCAGAAGGTTGTAGGTTTGAGAACCTGCAGAGAAGTGTGTTGAAGTGTCCTTGAGCAAGATACTGTTCCCCTGACTGCTGAGAGACAGGGGATGACATGCAGCAAAGGGCCCGGGTCAGATTCAATCGTTGCTATTAAGACTCACCCTTATGTAGTACACACTCTATGGGGTGAGCCACCGGGGTGCCCATTCAGAGCGATTTGTACAGTTCTGGTTTTGTCCTGTGACATTGTAACAAGTGCGATGAAAGATGCAAAGACTGGATGAAAAGTTTACCTATGATTGGCTATAAAAAAGTGGTGCATAATATCAACACGACTGAATTTACCAGCGGTGTCATGACAGATATCCGTTCTTTCTAAGATGGCAGTTATGGCCAAACGAAGGAGAAATGCTAAAGTGTGTATGGACCAGACCACAGAGAGTTAAGAGTTATTACTGCAGTAGATGGAGGCTAAAGCAAGTGAATAAGATGCTAGAATGAATTCTTGGATAATACACACACACACACACACACACACACACACACACGCACACACACGCACACGCACACACACTCTGAGCCTGTCATCATTGATGTGATAGTAGTGCCATGCTCATTAGCAGCCAAAGGAGGTGAGAGCTGAAGCACATCTCCTTATATGGTGTGTGTGTTGCCCCAACTGTGGGGAATTCAAACTGATTACATGTGAGAACCAATGACCTTCAAATGAAATGTTCTGACAATTAAAAGACATTACAAGTATGGAGATGCGGGCATGCTGAAGTAAGCCACGCTGGCACAGGAAACGAGCAGCCTCCTAAACTTACTACCACGCATTAAAATGTTCCAAGTTTTAAAATCCGACTGAAATTTGAACTTTCCCCACTTTTGATGTAGAAAAATATAAATCAAAATGATATCAAAGTTATGCGACTACCTTTTTTTTCCTTTTATGGGAGGCATTTCTAGGGATAGCCAATGGTTTCAACAGCAGCTGCCACTGTGTGACTTGCCCCATCTGTCGAACGCAGCTCAAGCGCCCTTGCTACCATTAGCTATATATTTTGACTAGCTACTTGCAAAAGCCATAAATATCACCCTTGCCAAATAACTCCATAAAATTGCTTTGATCAGCACCTGCTGATCCAAACGATCTGTGGATGTCAACATTAGCTTGATGTTAGCTCCATTCAGGCTGATGTTAGGTACACAAAACGCCTGTTTGACTACTTGTTGCACTGTTGGCACTGAGAAGAGAAGCCGCTTTGTCTCCGAGCCAAATAGATAAAAACAAAATGCAGAAAAGTGAAGGCCGCAAATCCACACTCTAAATTCTAATGTGGCAAAACCCTCAACCAGTCGACTTTGGTCTCTTCAGGTACTCCTTATTACTGCAATGAGCTACAAGACACTAAACCTAGACACTGCAGGCTAGCTGAAGTTGCTGCAGTATACACACACACACACACACACACACCGTTGTGTTGGTGTAGGCTACTAGGTTTACCAGGTCTGTATGACAAAACCAGCCCA
>OMLC01095161.1:0-10445 GCA_900302585.1 Regalecus glesne | reverse complement strand
TAATGATACGGCGACCACCGAGATCTACACTCTTTCCCTACACGACGCTCTTCCGATCTGTTCTTGAGCAAGACACTTAACCCCTAACTGCTCCCCGAGCGCCATATGTTGGCAGCTCACTGCTCCTATACAATAGGTTGGGTCAAAAATGCAGAGAAATCCAAATTTCCCCTTGCGGGACTGATAAGGGAATCCTTTCTTTACTCAGCAAAGAAAGAGAAATCCCCTATCAATCAGGTCCTGGTTAAGTGTGGTTACCCTAACTGGGTGTTTGTGAAAGCCAGGAAGCCTCCCAAACAGTGCTCCAGATAACTGGGGGGTGAAGAGGAGCCCAAGTGCAGACCAGTAGGGATTTCTTATGTGGCGGGAGTTTCTCAACAGTCTAGACACATATTTTCCAAACATCACGTCTCAGTTACTTTTAAACCCTTGAACACACTGTGCTAAAAGTTGGTCCACCCCAAGGATCAGGTCAACGTAATGTACTGTTAACTGCCAGGAGGACTGCAGTGGCTTCTACATCGGGGAGACCAAACAGACACTGGCTAAGAGGGTGGCACAATACAGGAGAGCCAACATGTCAGGCCAGAACTCTGTGGTCTACATCCATCTTCAGGCTAGTGGCTACTCATTAAAGGATGATGATGTTCACATCCAGGATAGGGAGAAAGACTGGTTTGAAGGGGGGGTTAATGAGGTCATTTATGTGAAGAGGAAACGACCATCGTTGAAAAGGGGCGTTGGCCTGAGAGTAAATCTGTTGGTTTCTTATAATGCCGTGATGGCAAATATTCCCAAATCCTTTATGAATGGTGCTCCTTGCCACTGAATGTGCAGTTGATCACCCAACTTGCATATGAGCCCAGCCTATTGTTGTGTGGTATTGATGTACTGTTTATGAGGGGGGAATACTTGCAGTCAGCTCAGACTAAAGAAGTCACCTGTTTGAGTGACGAAACATTCTGAATAAACTTCTGATCCAGTTGAACTGATTCACCTCTTTTTGGGATTTCCCTACCTGGATTATTGAGCATGCATCAAGATACGAGAGGTATATTTTTAGGAACAGGACTCAGAAAGAGTCTGAATAAATAGAACAGTTTGCAACAGACCTACGATTGAGAAGTCAGTCATGCAATTTTGGAACGCTTTATCACTCCATGATTAGGGACCAGATCATCATTGGAGTACAGAACAATGAAGTGAAAATGCATTTATTGAAGGAGACAGAGCTCATGCTGGACAAAAATCATTAAAATCTGCCAATTATCAGAGAATGGAAAGGCACAAATAGAGATGCTTAGCAAATGGAGCTGTAGAAACTGCACCAGGCACCAACAAGAACGCTGGAACTGTGGCAGGTGCAGCTTCAGGCACATGCTAAAACAGTGCCTAACCCTCAGCAAGGATTGCTGAAAACATGGCGGAAATGCTGTTTGCCCACAAAGAAGGTTCAGCTAATGGAAAAGCAGACCAACAGTGACGAGGATGAGCAGATCTTGTTCTTCATGGATACAATTGAGGAAGAGACAGCTACAAAGGATGAATGGATAGTGAATTTGGATGTGAATGGCATGGGGATTTCACAGAAACAAGACACAGAGGCGCAGGTAAACATCCTGCAGATGAAAGATATCAGAAAATTGATAAACAAGTCAAAGCTGAGACACAAGACAGATAAATCTGAGGACATACGATGACAAGCCGATCCCCTCAAAATATGTATGTAGATTTAGCCTGACTACCAAAGGGAAGAAATTTGAAGGAGGTAGATAAGCTATTCTTGGCTTAAAGGCCTGTGAACCACCAGGGCCTGTTTATTTGCTCTCCTAATTCTCGAAATTCTTGAAAAACCTTTTATTGACAGACTAGAAACATTTATTGAGAAATATAACTTGCTGACAGACGGTCAATATGGATTGGATTAAGAAATGACAGATCAACATCATTGGCATTCATGGAACTAACAGAAGAAATTACAAATTGTATTGACAACAAAAATATTGCTATTGGAGTATTCATTGACTTAAATAAAGCTTTTGATACCATTGATCGCAATATATTATTGGATAAATTAGAAAATTATGGTATTAGAGAGATTGGGCTGAGTTGGATAAAAAGCTATCCAAGAAACAGGAAACAATTTGTGCAAATAGGTGAATATAAATCAAAATATATGGGTATTACTTGTGGTGTACCACAAGGGTCAGTTTTAGGGTCGAAACTTTAAATATTATGCATAAGTGATATATGTAATCTATCAAATACTGAAATTCATCTTGTTTGCGATGATACAATTTTTTTTTCTGGGGAACATTCGTAGCAAATTTTGGGGTTGATCACTACAGAAATGAATAAATTAAGATTGTGGTTTGACAAAAACAAACTATCACTAAATCTGGGGAAAACTAAGATTGTGCTATTTGTAAAGCATATCACACATGTGCAGGTAAATATGATGATAAACAATACATACATAGAAAGAGTTTATGAAAATAAATTTCTCAGGGTGATCATGGGAGACCACAAAATAAGCCAGAAACCCCATGTAAACCATATCCAAGCTATACTGGCAAAATGCACTGTGATTCTAGGAAAAAAACAAACATTTCTTGGATCATAAATCATTACAAACTTTATACTGTTCACCATTTTAACCTCACCGTCTTATTGTGTGCAGGTCTGGGGAAATACCTAATGCATCCTATGCATCCTAGAACCAATATACATATTACAAAAAGGAGCAATGAGGATAATAATCAAGGTTTGATACACAGAACACATAAACCAACTGTTTCTTAAATCAAACACATTGAAATGTATGGATATAGTCAAATTTAAAACATCAAAAGTCATGTACAAAGCTAGAAATAGCCTGTTACCAAAAAATACACAATGAATGTTCAGAGAAAGAGAAGGTGGATATAATCTGAGAGAAAAGTTAAACTTTTAAAAAATCAGTGTCAGAACTAAAATGAAAGGTATGTCCATATCCATTTGTGGGGTGGACTTGTGGAACAGTCTGGAACTAGACCTAAGACAGAGTAAAAAAAATAAAACAGTTTAAAAAGATGTATAAAGAATCCTTCTTAAAAAGGTATAGGGAAGAGGAAGTGTGTTAATTAGGAGCATGTGAACGATATAAACCATAAGCAGAAGAAGTTATATATTAAATGTTATTTGTTTAGTATCCGACGAATCCGCCCCTTCCTCACCACCAAATCAACCCAGCTCCTGGTCCAGACAATGGTCCTGTCCCGCCTGGACTACTGCAACTCTCTCCTGGCTGGTTTACCAGCTTCTGCCATCAAACCTCTACAACTCATCCAGAATGCTGCTGCTCGCCTGGTCTACAACCTTCCCAGATATCCCCATGTCACCCCCCTGCTCACTACCCTCCACTGGATGCCTGTTATGGCTCACATCAAATTTAAGACTTAGGTGCTTTATTACCAGGTAGTCAAGGGGTCAGCACCTGGATACCTGCAGAGGCTCATCAGACCCTATGCACCTCTCCGTTCTGCCACCTCTGGTTGCTTGGCACCTCCCCCTCTCCGTACCTGCACCTCCCGGTCACCACTACTGTCTGTCCTGGCTCCTCGCTGGTGGAATGACTTTCCCATGGCAGTCAGAACAGCAGGAACCCTGAACATCTTCAAGTGCAGAATAAAAACATCTCTTCCACCTGTACCTCTCCTCCTCCCCATCCGGTCCTAGCTCTAACTCCTAGTTTTAGCCATGTTCTTTTTCTTGCTTTTGATGTAGTAGGTTTAGGCATATGAAAGTTTTCTGGACAAAATTGTAAAAAATATAGAAGATCCACCCCTAGCTATCCTGAACAACTGAGCATCACCCCTGGAGAATGGACTTTCACCAGTGGAAATGCTCATGAGCTGAAAGCTCAGGACCAGACTCCTATCAGCCACATACCAGAGGGAAAAGTGTGTTTCAATCCATCCAGGTGTGAGACAGATGGAACTGTACAACAGAATGACAAGGCCTCTAGTTCCACTCACACAGGAGGACATTGTCCGGTTAAGATGTGATGGGTAGTGGGGACCTTTAGCTAAGGTGGTCAAGGAGACGACACCTAGATCATATGAAGTCATCACAGAGTATGAGACATCAATGAAGCGGAACAGAAGACACATTCTGAAAGTGCCTCAGAAAGAACTCATGGACAATGAGACAAATGGCATGGACAATGACTCAAATGACATGTGCATTCCAAACAAGACAGGACTAGAAACCTGTCTTGAGGCAGACAATGACAATCAAAACGATGTCACACAGGTTGAAAGACCAAAAAGGATGGTTGTGAAACCCAAAAGACTGATTGAAGAGGAGTAAGAGATACAATATTTGATAAGAACAACAACAAACCATCATGGGGGATGTGGAAGGAATTTATTGTGCTAAGTTGTATACAGTGAACATAGGTTTTATGTTTGAACGTTCTAAACAGCTAATGTAGCGATGTAGGACCTTTTGAAAATAGATAAAAAAGGGATTAATTTACAGAGAATACATTATTTAAGTTTTACATTGCATACGTTTACCTTATTTGAAAAAAGGGAAGATGTATTGAGTTTTGATTATTCATACCTTTACCACTTCTTGACACTGACATGTATCCTGTTAACAGGAAGTTACACCAGAGCAGTCGGCTCAGTAAAGCATACTGGGCATACTAGCTGGTGCGGGTCTTTCTTGTCAATGCAAGTCTGAGCTGACAGAAATCATTCCCACCCTTGTAAATAAAACAATACCACACAACCAAAGGGTGGGTTCATATGCAAGTTGGTCATTGACTGCACACTCAGTCGTAATGAATACTATTCACATAGGATTGTGGAATATTTGCAATCACAGCATTATAAGAAGATAAAACTGTACTCCCAGGCCACCACCCCTGTTAAACAATGGTAATTCCGTTTAACATAAATGCATAAATGTCCCTTTTAACACCCATTTCCAACCAGTATTCCTCCCTATCAAGGATGTGAACATCATCATCCTTGAATGAGTGATGGGCAGTATTGGGAAGATTAATTTACAAATATAATTGGTTATAATTACAGGTTACCTTATTGGAAATGTAATAGTAGTGTAACTATTAATACAACTAGGGGCAGCTTAGCATCACACTTAGTACCATAGCTTCATTGTTATTTTAAGACTAGAGTGAAAAGGCCTAATATTGCTTCAACATGAATATTTATATACAATATACTGGACAACTAACAATGCAATCTGTATCTGTCCATACTGTGTATAATGTACATATTTCCTACCCTGTTTAATCTTGTCTATACTACATGTTATTTCCTGGATGTGATATCTCTGTCACTGTGCTCTACACTGGCTGCTATTACACCGCAATTTCCCCCAGTGGGACTAGTAAAGGAATATCTTATCTTATTTTATCTTATCTTATTTTATCTTATCTAGTGACCAGATTAAATGAAGAAAAAAGCACATCAGCATGCCGAACATGATGGCCACTGATCAATGATGATGTTACGGGGGCGGAATAGCTCAATGGGTAGAGCGGTCGTCTGGCAATCGGAAGGTTGCCGGATAAATCCCCGGTCCTGCATATACCATGTCGAGGTGTCCTTGAGCCAGACACTTAATCCCTTACTGCTCCCCAACCGCCACATGTTCGCAGCTCACTGCTCCTATACAATGTGATGGGTCAGAATGCAGAGAAATCTAAATGTCCCCTTGCGGGACTGTAAGGGAATTATTATTATTATTATTATTATTATTATTATTAAAATTACATTTTATTACATTTTGATTAATTTTCTAAATTTTGAACTAACGTTCTCCAAGAAGTTGGTTAAGTGACAAGCCTGGCTAAATTAACCTAGAATAAGAAGTAAATCTACTTATAAAAGAGCCCCTTGGCTTTGTTAAGCTAGGAGATTGAAGCCCCTGAGCTCCTCTATTATCAAAATTACCACTCCCTCTCGGTTAACTTACCTAAGTTTGTCAAATAACCCTTTTTGAGGAATCGTCTCATCCTTTACCTGGTGGAAAATTGCTTCCAGGTCTGCCATGATCGCAACAGGTTCTTGTCTGAATCGAGTGACAACACCAATTAAACTGCTGGTCAAATCAGGGACTTGCAAGAGTTGATCAAGAGTTCTTACAGGTAAACCTCTTTGTGTGAAAGCCTTTGGAAGACCAACGAACTCGTCGCCGGACAAACTGCTCACCTTAAAGCCTGATACCAAGTAAGTACTGACGGGTTTCTCGTCATTCATGGTTCTCAGCAGTATGTCAGTCTTGCGTCTACTGAGCTTTAATTTGTTCATCAGTGCCTCCGTACAAAATGTGGCAGAACTGCCAGGGTCCAGGAAGGCGTCCGCGCTGCCACACTTTCCATGGCCTTGACTTGGACAGGAACAATGGCAAGAATACAGTTGTCTTCTCCGGCCCCAGTCAGCTTTTGTCTCAGACTAAGCGCAGACGTAAGCACTCATGACTGTCTGACCACCGCAGTTGTCTTTCTTCTTTTCTACATCAGCAACATCCGTTTTCTTGATGTACATTAGTGTTGGATGTGTCAAACAACACACTTCACAGCTCACTTTTCCTTTGTAGAATTTACTCATATGCTTAAGGCAGCTAAACAGAGTCCTTGTCCTTTCAAGAATTCTACTTTCTCTTTTGTGGCTTGCCTGTAAGTTTGCTGCATGTTTCTAGGCCATGCTCACCTTTACAGAAAAGACACGCTGGAGTCATTGGTGAGGCACGATCAGTGCGCTCCACTGAGCCTGTGTTTTTCTTTGGTTTGTCCAGCTATATGACACTTGTGGTGAATGAGTTCCTGATCATGCCCTTTCTGTTATTTGTGGTTGCTTTGTTTAGTTGAGGATATTCTAGCTGTAAAGGTATCTTTTTTTTCACTAAATGCTGGGTGGGGTGCTATTTTGGCCCGTTTGTTAATAAACTCAACTAAATCCTTGAATTTGACTCTTCTGACATGTTTCTCTTGAATGCCACAAATAACACCTCTCCACCGCTTGTGCATCTTGAATGAAAGCTTTGCTATGATAGCCTTCAGGTTTGCCACATTATATAATTTTTCCATGAAACTCACTTCAGCCATGGTGTTGCAACAGGCTGTTAGGAAGAGTGAAAAAGTATTCAATGCTTCTGCATCCTCTGGTTTTATAGGCATCCAGTTTGACACTTTATTCGCGTAGGCTACAGCCATTCTGTAATCATTCCAAAAATGCTCTTTAAGCAGCTGTTTGGTCCTGTGGTAGCCTGCGTCCGGATTCATGTGATGGCAACTTTTTATTAACTCTTTGGGCTGTCCACTTGTAAACTGCTCTAAAAAGTAGAGATGGTCTTTAGAGCTTTCAGTGCGGGATTCTACACCATGCTCGAAGGCTCTTACGAACACATTGTAGTCTACAGCCGCGGTCCCAAACCAGCAGGTCATGACCCGGTACCAAGCCACGGTCTATTAGGTACCGGGCCGCACAGGATTTTTGATTTTTTCTTTTTTAAAACTTGATTATCAGTCTAAAGATGTTTTATTTCAAAAAGTGACTTCTGTGCGGAATGACGCACAGATAACTGCATGCGTCTGTGCCTCTTGACAAGTCTCGGTCAAGTGATAGGCTAACAGCCGTTACCCCAAAAATTAAGCCCACAAGCCAGCAACAAAGAGTAAAAAACAAACATCTTTGGCAAGCTTCGTTGGATAGGGGAGATGGCCCAATGAGAAGACAGAAGAAGAGCCTACGACTTTTAATAAAATGAAATCTTCATTCAAAAGACAATATCAGGAATCCCACTTAAAATATGGGTTTATCCCTACAGGTGATTCTCATGTACCAAGGCCGCTCTCTGTAATATGTGATGACAAGCTAGAAAATGAGTCAATGAATCCTTCAAAACTCCTTCGGCACCTGGAGACCAAGCAACCTGCATTAAAAGACAAGTCTTTGGAGTTTTTTGAATGAAAAAAAACCGTGAAGTAGGGCAGAGGAAATTATTAATGGCCACCACATCAACAAATGTGAGTGCACTGAAAGCATCATACTTAGTGGCTAATTATATTACTTAGGCAAAGAAACCTTTTACTATTGGTGAGGAATTAATCCTGCCCGCCGCTAAGGACATTTGCCATGAACTTCTAGGAGAGGCTGCAGTTAAAAAGATAGTCGGTTCCTCTTTCGGCTTGCACCGTCACTGCAGTTAAAAAGATAGCACAGGTTCCTCTTTTGGCTGGCACCGTTACTAGGCGATTTGAGAATATCGCAAAGGATATTGAGAAGCAGTTGTTGGAGAGGGTTAATAAATCACCTTGGTATGCAATACAGGTTGACGAGTCTACTGATGTTGATAAAAAGGCAACACTACTTGTTTATGTGTGATATATATATCAGGAGGATGTGCAGGAGGATATGTTATGTGCACTATTGTTGCAAACCAACACCACAGCTACAGAACTATTCAAGTCTTTGAATGATTACATATCAGGAAAACTAAATTGGTCCTTTTGTGTGGGTATATGCACGGACAGAGCTGCTGCCACGACCGGACGGCTTTTTGGTTTAACTTCTCGGATAAGGGAGGTTGCACCTGAATATGAGTCAACACACTGTGTTGGAAATGCTGGCTAGCCAAAAAAAAATCACCTGAACTCAACAGTGTATTGAATGATGTCATCAAAATTATTAACAACATCAAAGCACATGCCCTTAACTTGCGTCTGTTCGAGCGACTTTAAGAGGAAATGGACGCGGAGTACAAACGCCTTTTCTTACACACTGAAATAAGGTGGCTATCTAAAGGCAGATCATTTGCAGGAGCATTTTAATTACGAGAGCCGCTGCAGAGGGTTTTTTCAGAAAAAAAGTCACCACTGGCAGCACATTTCAGTGACAAGGAATGGGTCACAAGACTCGCTTATTTGTGAGACATATTCAACCTGCTCAATGTACTTAATCTGTTACTTCAGGGGAAACTGACAGCTGTCTTCAAGTTGGAAGATAAAGTAGTTGCATTCAAAGGCAAACTGGAACTGTGGGAATGGTGAGTAAATCCAGAGATATTTGACATGTTTCAAACATTATCAGGGATTTTTGAAGAGACTGAGCCTGATCCATCATTCTCCCAGCTGGTGCACGATCCCCTGTCTTTGCTTTTAAAAGTGTTGGAGCTGTACATCCCGACCAAAAAAGACCCACGGACTGCGGAAGAATGGATCTGCGACCCATTTGTGAAAAAATCTGGTGAATCAAGCCTGTCCGTGCTAGAAGAATATCAACTGCTGGACATTGTAAATGACAGACTTAAAAGTATGTTTCAGACAACAACTGTGCCAGTGTTCTGGATTAAAATCAAGGCAGCATATCCTGAGATCACCCAAAAAGCATTGAAAACCCTGCCTCAATTTCCAACTTCCTATCTCTCTGAAGCAGGATTTTCTGCAGTGACCACAACCAACGCAAAACTACGGAGTGGACTTGACATACAGAACATACTTCGGGTGTCCCCTAGATGGGACCGGCTCATTGCAGAGAAACAAACTCAGGGCTCCCACTAATACTCATTATTATTACTTGATTGACTTTTTCACCTTTTTATACAGGAATGATCAGTATTTCTCCTACATTTAATGTACTGATTGTAAGTCACTATATTTCAAAATAAACCTCATCAACGCAGTTACTTGAAGCAGTTAAATCACTGCTAGGCTGTTGCTGGATGGTAGCCTGTGGTCGAAGTGGCCTTAATTCACTTTATCCATTGGACATGTTTCTAACAGGATTTTTATTTAATAATGACAGGTATCCAGAATCAATAGTCATTCCAGCTGAACAGCTTACATGTGATAAGTGCTCATTTTCATAGGTTTCGAAAACTTTGAGTTTAGCATCGAAGGCTGCAATGGCTATTTGCAGATCTAGAACTTCCCTTTTTGCTTTTCATTCAGCTGCCTGGAATTCACTGTCTTGTTTTTCTTTAGGGGCTGTAGCCTGTGCACTTAATGCAGCTCTCTCTATTTCAGCTGTCATGTGAGCTGAGGAAGCTGTGGACAGTTTGCTTCCAAATTCGGACCTAATCGTTCTGCTAATAATGGACACCCTGTCTACAGGCTGCACCTCTGAATCACATTCTATTACCGCTCTGGCACGCTCTTCATCATTCTTTAGGGATGTTTCCCCTTATTCTATAAATCCATTAATGCACAATTTATTGGGTTCATACCATGACTCCTGGTCCCTTTCGAATTCCTCGCCAAGCAGTAATTGCGTTAAAGCATAACCTTTCTTGTAAATTTTGCATCAAATCTTGATAATCTAAACGCTATTTCTGTTTAAATGTGCGTGTGTTATCATCATATTCCATTAGCTGTCTCCCCTTTGCTGGATATTTGAGTATGCATCAAGACACACACACACACACATATATAT
>OMLC01095160.1:0-11881 GCA_900302585.1 Regalecus glesne | reverse complement strand
CACACACAATGATGCAAATGCACGTCTGGCTGTTGACGCACACAGATATTTAATCATATAGATCTGCACCAGACTCTTAGTTGCATTACAAAATGTGAGTGTACACACCCATTCACACATAAAATAAATATGTAATAATACCTTTAAAAAATGGCCCTTTTCTGAACTGACCCAAGTGACAGTATCGCCAGGATTCCTGAGAAGCCACGATGGCTCAAAATGGGAGTTGGGGCCCAAGTTATAGGGTGGAGGTAGAGCCTAATGATGTGGCAGTGACAAAAGATTCCGAGAAAGAGGAATGATGGCTTGAATTAGCAGGGTCAGACAGTGTCTTGGACTCATGCTGGCTCAGCCCAGGAAGTCAAATGAAACCTGGTATGTGTGTATGTGTGCATACGCGCGCATGTGTGTAAGCAACCATGAATAAGTATACGTTAACAAGAGGGAAACTTGGTTTCCCAGGGATCATATAGAGGCTAGGGAGCACCAGAAATCAATGTCAGAATAAACAGGACTGGAATGAACACCTTTCTCTCTGCTACTTTAGAATCCTGGAAGTGTCCATGTGAGGGAGTATGTTGGTCTTTGCACAGATCTTAAGATTATTCGTTTGTACATAGAATCCTTTAAAATCACAATAGATTCTGTATCGTTTCCTAAATATCACCAACTATGTAGGTAGGTGTGTTGAAGTTTAAGGTTAAGTGGGAGCAGGAGGCTGAACAGGCATTAGAGGGGAGGAGTGAGCACAGTGCTGCTGGGCAACACCAAGTGAAGTCACCCCTTACAGCAGGCAGAAGTCTTTTGTCAAAAATCATTTTGCTTTAGGGGGTATCATGTATAACATTATGTGATGGGTGAATTTAACTACAAGGGGACATAGAAAAATACTCTAATTCCAGGCATGCAGATGGAAAGGTCAATGGAAGAGCCAGCACTGAGAATGAAGTGGCCATGTACATCTCAGATGAGCTGCAGAGGGTGGTGTAGTGGATGTAAGGGCAGTACCTTGGACCAGTGGGTCATGGGCCGAAGAATTAACTGCACCAATAAGCAGACCCCATCCTGCTGTAGCTGGATCAAAATGCATTCTTTCACTCTGTACGCATACACCAATGAGTGAAACCGTCAACTGACTGCTCTTCCACCACACACCAAGCGAATGCAGCTATTATTCATTTGTGATAAATAGGAAATAAACCCTCTTTTTATAAGGACAGTGCATATCAATGAATATTTAGAATGTCAATACGTCAGATTTAGCCAGGCTAATTTTCATCTGATCCCAAACAATTAGGGGTTCAGTATCTTGCTCAAGGACACTGCAACATGCTTTCTGAAGAAACCCAGGGAATAAACCACCAATCTTCCTATTACTAGACAACCAGCCTACCTCCTGAGCTACGCCTCTCCTGAACCATTCTGAACCAGTTCTGAACCATTACTCATTGTCTGTATGTATCAGAAAAACTGTTACATAAAAACCATACAGTAGATTACATCAAACCAAAAGATTGTCTTTGCTCTGGAATATGATATGATTAGCTCTTCTGGCACCTCTGCTGTTAACATAGTCTTTGTTCCCATTTGGAAACAAACAGAGGGTTTTATCTGTATTTGAACTTCTTGTTTGCATACAGGCGGACTTGGTGAGAACACCAGCAGCCATCCACTCAGCTAGTCAGGGAGCCATCAGCGATGCAGGGGGTGATATGGAGCTTGTGTGTCCTGCTGTGCCTCTGGGAGCACAGCGACTGCAGGAACTCAAGAGAATCACGGAGGACCAAAGAAATTCCTCTCCACCGGACCAAACGAGCTCCCCCGGATCCTGATGTCAAAAAGTGCTCCTACACCTTTCTTGTACCCGAGGAGAAGATTACAGGTGACTTTGTATTGGAAAGCTGCTATCAATTCTTCTGATCTTCACATTTTCTGACAAAACATGATCGTGTGAATCATAGGGAATCATAACTCCTTTATAATTACAGGCCCTATTTGTGCCAGTGCCACGGGGCCCCAGCCGGACAAGGACCGAGTGACTCGTATGGATATTGCAGATGTGCGGGAGGTGTTGAACAAACAACGGCGAGAGATTGAGACGTTGCAACTTGTGGTGGATGTGGATGGCAACATGGTGAATGAGATGAAGCTGCTGAGGAAAGAGAGTAGGAACATGAACTCCAGGGTAACCCAGCTCTACATGCAGCTCCTGCACGAGATTATTAGGAAACGGGACAATTCTCTGGAGTTGGCCCAGCTGGAAAACCGTGTTCTCAATGTTACCTCTGAGATGCTCAGGCTTGCCTCCAGGTACAAGGAACTGGAGACTCGGTTTTCCACCATGGCTGGAGTGGTCAACAACCAATCCATTCTCATCACCGCTTTAGAGGAGCAATGTCTGAGGACCCTGGGACGCAGTGAGCTTCCAGCGGTGCCACCACTGGTACAGGTGGTTCCAGAGAATATACCAGTTAATAACCGTTTTACAAATGAGATACAGAGACACCATAATAACCGGGCTTTTCCACGGGGGTCTCGCATGGATTCCCCTACCCCAAGCCCAGTAGGACACAACCCGCCACCTCCACCACAGGGAACGCTCACTTCAGAAGGTATGTATCAGGGGAATGGCAAAATAATAACAGGAAAAATATCATAATGTAAATAATACAAAGGAGCGATTGTTAAAAGGTAAAGAGATGGAAGTAGGGCAGAAATTGTCCAACTTTAGCTCAGCCATTTGATGTGTAATCCTCCGTAAAATTGTCAAAAGGATTGCAATTGGAAATGTAATTTTGTGTTGCGCTTGGCAATGCTACAGCCAAGTTGGCTCATCTTTGGCATGCCAGAGAAGCGGTGAAATCATACATTCCTTAATTCCCTATTGACCAGCTGTACTGGCTGCACTGCAGTGTGCGTATGGACTGAGTCTGGTGAGCTACAGACTAGTCTGAGCTGATGGTGCGTGCCCTGGTCTTGCGTTTAAGCATCGTTAAGTGCACGGAGAGGCTAGCTTTAAAAAGCCTTACGAGGAACTGAAAATAGATAACTGTGCTCATGGCAGGTTTATCTGCAGTCCATCACAGACACTGACCAGACACACACCTCACTAAAGATGGTTTAAGAATCCTGAGTGTATGAGAGTGTGTGATTGCACTCATGATGTATGGTTGTATAAGGAAATACGTACTTGGGGTTAAAGGTCCATGTGAACATACTGTAAATAAGTATGTCAAGAAGTCAAGTCAGAACATGCACACGCGCGCACACACACACACACACACACTCGCACGCACGCACACCCACACCTGTAAGAGAAGGCCTGTTTTGGATTACATCCAGATTGAAACAATAGATCATTCATAAAAGCCTTTTAATTGGGTGATGCTCTTGAGTTCCACTTAGACCAAGAATTAAGAAAATAGCCAAATCTGACACATGAGTGAGGCAATTTGTAGAATGAAACCAATTTATGAGGTAACAATGCCACTTGGAAATAGCTCTTCTGAAAAATTGGGAAGGACTGTTACATTATGACTGGCAATTAGAGAGTGACAGGGAATGCTGATAGGGGCTGTACATCCAGATGGCCAAGAGGATGAAATCATTCACAACATCCCTCAAGGAAAAGGGAAAAGGGCCTCTTTCACTACTAAATAGGTAGGGTCATTGTCAGTCAATTAGCAGGGCAACGGTGACATATGTCTCTATTTCAGTGTTAGTTAGGGCTTGTTGTTAAGTATTGGGTAGAGAACATTTTCACCGTATCTGATTAAATCAGACACTGAAAACTTTGTCCAAATTAACAAATTGAATATTCTTTGTGTTATTATCCATATAGCCATAATTGCCATGGTGGCACAGCAGTTAGCACTGTTGCCTCACAGCAAGGTCATGGGTTTGAATCCCATCTCAGGTCCTTTCTGTGTGGCGTTTACATGTTCTCCCCATTTCTACGTGGGTTTCCCCCAGGTGCTCCGCTTTCCACCCACCATCAAAAAGATATGCATGTTAGGGTTAATACTACGGTCTATGCCCCTGACCAAAATCCTAGGGAAAAGAACTAGAGTTGGTCCCTAAGCACTGAAGCAACTCACTGCTCCTATACAATAGGATGGGTTAAACACGGACAACAAAATTAATTGGTTAAATTTACAATGACAAACAAAGCTTCTTCTTCTTAGAATAGGAACATTTCCCCTATAATAATACAGTGGGAAT
Organism: Regalecus glesne; assembly: GCA_900302585.1. Lineage (NCBI taxonomy): Eukaryota > Metazoa > Chordata > Actinopteri > Lampriformes > Regalecidae > Regalecus > Regalecus glesne. The sequence continues at coordinate 7,660 of OMLC01095160.1, read as the reverse complement.
GGTCCTTCAGCATTGAACAAAAAGAAATGACTGAGGGCACTGAAATAATGATTAATTTAACACCAATTTACAGTGTCTCACTCAATCATATCAAATAAATCAACATTTTAGTATAAAGCATACTTGTCATGCTGTCGTACATTCCAAAATAATAGTAATTATTTTTGCTCTTACAAGATAAATAGGGGTGGCATGGCTCAGTGGGTAGAGCCTGGCAATCGGAAGGTTGGCAATCGGAAGGTTGCAGGTTCAATCCCCAGACCAGCAGAGAAGCGTGTTGAGGTGTCCTTGAGCAAGACACTGTTCCCCCAACTGCTCTGCCCTGTGATAGACTGGCAACCTACACAGGGTGTACCCCACCTTTCACCCAATGAGAACGGAGATACGCTCTAGTTCCCCCGCGACCCGATTTTGGTTAAGCGGTTGTCGATAAATGGATGGATGGATGGACAAAATAAGTAATGGGAAGAAGCCTTTGCAAAATTGCAATATTTATAGAGTACTGTAACAATAGTATCACAGCTCATTAAAAGCAACTTCATGTGAAGTGTAATGAGTTCAGCACACAATATTTCGCCCTGTATCAAGCCGAGAGATAAAGTGAATTTTAACAACTGGCCAGCCAGCAGATCAACTTCGAGATGAGCCAAGTCAAAACATGGTTCTCCTTAGATCATGAAAACTGTAGCTCCTTCAGGCTACACAGCCCACTTCCTAGGCTAATAATACCAGGGATGCTGCAAGCTCAAAAGGTTAAGACTGTAAAGTGTCAGTCAGAAAGCTGCCATGGTAAAAAATAAAAAAATAAAACATTCAAAAAATCTCAAGAGTCTAGACTAGATAGGAAACAAGAGGTGGAGGAGTCGCTGGGGAAAATTAAAATGGTGAAGGTTTCAACAATGGCCACGCCGCACCAAACAATTTCTGCCAAGGTTTTTAAGGTACCAGCAAAGTTTAAAAATTATAAGGAGATAAACAGGAAATCTCCACGGACCCATTACTATCAGTTATTTAATGTGAAGTAGACAGACTTTTGTGATCCAGTCTCAAACCAGCCTTAAGTCTTTAGTCTTGGATCCTGCATTGTGTGCTACACAACAATTGAAGACTACATGGCAATTACGTATCCTTCCACATGGGACAGCCAACAACCAATCCTATGTGTGATCCCCTCTGATTACCAGTATACGATTACCTAATCGTATAGTGTGTGCACAAAAGTGGAAAAAATGTTCAATTTGTGATTCTCTTCATAGATTGGATTTTGAAAATCCTTTGGTGCATGCTTGGCATTGCAGAGACCAAAGTTGAATGAGTCTACTCTTGCATATTTCTGCAATAATCCCCTCCCTTCGGTGGGGCTGTGATTTCCACCTCACATAAGTTATATTTTGCTTACTCACAACAACTCAACAAAGAATCAAGTCAAGTCAATTTCCTTTGTAAAACCCATTATCAAAAATGATGTATTTGGCTCAATGGGCTTTACATTAACACAACACCCTCTCCTTAGACAGTTACAACAGATAAGGAACAACTCCTTTAAAAAACTCTAACAGTGAGAAAAGAGGAGGAATAAAACTTACAAGACCACTAGAGGAAGGATCTGTCTCCCATGACAGACAGATGTTCAATGGATGTTTTGCATACAGAATAAAACACAATTCACAGAATACAACACAGAGGATAACAGGGTTATACTACGAGATTATTATTATCAATTATTATAATTATCATCATCATCATTATTGTGTTGTTAATAATCATAATAATCATAGTAATGATCTCCTTTATAGGGATATAGTGCATATTAATGAACATTTAGAATGTAAATGTGCAAGATTTAGCCACCAGGTTAGTTTTCATCATTTGAAGAATGTTTCATATGTAAGAGGGCAGTGAACGACCAACTGTCCAATCCCTAAGATGGAATGGCAACCTATTCCAGGTGTCTCCACACCCCTCACCAAATGAGCGCTAGGATAGGCTCTAGCATGACCCCTTGACCTGACACTAGACAACCGCCCAACAATGAACGGATGGACGAACTTTTTAGAGGCGGCAGTAGCTTTTTGGCAGACCATACACACCAGAGAACACCGAACATGCATTGCGGGTCTTACAGTAGTAGTTAAATTTAATAGTCCTAATCAATACTGCGAAAAAGATATTCGGCATAAAGATAACATTACCTCAATGTCCTTCACCTTTGTTCTTCTTTTCACTTTATTTCCAATCTGTTTGCGATTCTCAATACCTGGGAATTGCCAGCCAATAGATATCTGAATCACATAATGTAAAATGTTTTGGTCATTGACCCAAACAAAGCTGTTATAACTCTAATTCTGAATACCATTGGGTTAATCTAGAACCAAGAATAATCAAGACCTGGATCTGGTTGGCTGTGTGAGCCAAAATAAAATGCAGCCAGGCAAAGCCTGTGCCTTTTCCTTCAGTAAAACAAAAGTAATTTGTTAAGGTTGTTCCAAATTCTCAGAGATAATGATGAATCTCTGTCTTGTAAAACATCCATCATTCATATTTACTTGGCTAATGTCCTTTCATATTTCATTTCTGTACAACTGATAAGTGAGCTGTATGAATGGTATGAGCTGCATCCCCCTCACAAACCTCCTTAATACGTTCTATTTTGATCAGACACAGTTTAGGAATCATTCATACGAGAATATTCTCCTTTTACTCCAAATACACAGTATTAGCTAGCAAATATGGGTTGAGCAGTTAGCACAGGGATACATGGTCAGATATGCCCACACAAGTCAGAACCCAGGCTCCATGGTGAAAGGACAAACTCACCAACCACTGAGTCGTTCTGCCACCCCAGCTACTGTACTCATCCAAAATCAAAATGAAAAACTAATTAGATTCAAGACTCAGATCCAATCCTCAAAGCTGTGCCACTGACCACTAATAAGCTCTTTCCTACATAGATTCATCAATCAAAAATATACTCCTAGACCATAACTTGGTCTAGCCAAACCTTCAGTTTATTTTTAGCTTTGCTAAATTGCTCACATACACCGACAGAAAATGAGAGAGAAGAGAGAACAAAAAGAGAATAGAGAAATCTCTGTCTTGAATAAAACACAAGCTTGATGAAGACATCATTACTAGAAAGTTAAAGTTTGTGTTAAGTAGTTTTAAGAAATCATGTAAAGCAATACAGTGGGTCCTGGTGTGTTCCTACACCCACCTGAGAAAACCATCTTTCCCAGGCGTGGAGGCCCTTTACACAATTCCTGTTTTCATAGTGCTTCAATACACATCATTCACACAGGGGAGAAAATGGGAACTGTGCAAGTCTTAGCTCCAGCTGTTTCAGTGATAGGTAAAGTACTATTTCTGAGCTTTCTGAATATATAAAACATAAAAGAATGTACACTGCAGAGCAGGTACTTTCAGTGTGTAGTTATTTGTTGAGTGTTGGACCAAAATGCTTATTTCAGTGGTAGTGAAGAGTAAGAAATGCCTAAGAAATTCTGGCCCCAGTCTGCTTGGGAACATTCTTGCCATTCTGAAATTTCCCCATCTAGGAGTCAAAGAAAACTTTTCTTCTTCACAACCTCCCCCTCTTTCCTCGGCTCATCATCTCAATCCCCACCATTCTGATAATGACTTTAGCATAAGCTGCGAAGAGAAGGCATTTTGTTCATTTCAAGACTATTAAAGTAGATGATAGGGTTCTTAGAGCAAAGCTTGCATCAAATTCCAAATTCTTGTGATTGTGTATGTGATTTAGACAATGGGTGCTTTTACTGAACCACAATGTGTCAAAACAATTACCATACAAATCCTGCATAGTTTAAAAAAAAGTTAAGAATGGGAAAAACGTCCTCCAACATACAAAGTATTCTAATAGGATACATAATAATTATATTAAGTATGTGATAAGTACTCTGATCATTTTATTTGCATCTAGGGGATTTTTATATTAAATTATGTTCTTAAAAATATTTGAAAAAAGCATGGGTAAACTTCTGTCTAATAGGTGATGAATTTATCGAATAATTTTATCAATAGCTTTTTACCTCTAGGTATTTTATATTTTAATGCACAAAGGGATATTACGTCAGAAGTCATTTGTGAAAAAACAACAACTGTGATGATAAAATGTTAAAATGAATTGAAATAATCATATGTAAGATACTTGTGTTGGGGGCCACAGTAGCTCAGTTGTAGAGCATGTGCCCTTCTGGAACTGATGAGTCAGAGGCAGCAGGTTTGAACCCACCGCACAGCATCAGGAAGGGTATTCAGCCTTAATCCCCCAAGCTCCATCTAAATCCGTGTTCACCTCAACAACGTGGGGAGTAATTATGACACGTAAAACAGACCTCTCTCATATGTAAAATATCTATGGACATTAAACATGTAATATTGCAGTTTTATTATAGAGAGTATGATAGTATTTTCCATGGGGGTTCTTCAGTGATTCACACTCACTCATCCAAGTTAAATGGGTAGATATACAATATTTCAAATAAATTCGACCACTACTAAAACTATTTTTCTGCCCCCCCCCTCCTTACAACCACAGGTCCATTCAAGGACTGCTACCAAGTGCGAAAGGCAGGCCACAGCACCAGTGGGATATACCTTCTGAAGACAGAAGGCAGCGAGCAGTTGATCCAAGCCTGGTGTGAACATGGCCTGGATAATGGGGGGTGGACTGTATTGCAGAGGAGGAAAGATGGCTCTATTAATTTCTTCAGAAACTGGGAGAACTACAAGGTCAGGCTACTTATACATTTAAAATAGAGCACCAGAATTTAAGTATACACTTCTACTGCAGTCTCAAATAGCAGCTTAACAAAATTCCAAAAGCAGCATAAGAAAATTTAATTTTCACCAACCATCAAAGCCACAGCCCCAGCAACATCCTACCAGCTAAAACAACCTCATCACAACAAAAAACCATACCTATAAGTCTTCAAATTTCCTCCTACAAAAGTGACCCAGCATCAACCAGCTTCTTTGAAGCTGCTTACTGAGTAAATGTTCCATCACTATAAAAAGCTTAGCAGCTTATCTCGTCGTCTATCTAGAACTGTGCCTAGGGAAATACATAAATACATGTAAATACAATAAGACACTCCCATCTTATTCCATGCATTAAGTAACTTTGTTAGGTACTGTGATCCACTATCTAACAAAGTCAGTCAGACATAAGGGAGCATAGTAGTTTTTATATCAATACCCAGAATAAAGGATGACAGGGATAGGAAACCTGACAAAGGAGTGTTTTCTATGTAAAATTAGCAGAGAGAAGTCATCACCTGCAAATTAAAATGGTGGTGAGAACATAACAAACAATTCAAATGTACAATAGTTTTGCATACCGTGTTGCTCAGGGACAGTTTTAGAGTTTTGGACCTTTGTATTTGTTCCATTAATTTCTTCATCTGACACATCCCCGTTACTCCTCCTGCCCCTCACCAATCAGGCTTGATAGAAAACTGAGGAGCAGAACTTTCCCACATTATCATCCTAATGGGTAAAGGATTTGATTCTGTTTTGTTTGGTTGGGAACGCTAGGCTGGACTCAGCACTCAGCCAAGATACCCTTTTATCCCCACTCTGATTTGCCTTTGTTTGAGTCCTTCTAAGGTGGCATTTTCCCCTCATCACAGAGAAAATCGCTAGTCTTTCTTTTTTTCCCAGCTAGCTAACCTCATATTGTAGACTAATCAAACCTCAAATATATATAAACTCCAAATATATATAAACTACACACACACGCACACGCGCACGCACGCACGCACACACACACACACACACACACACACACCATTTTCATGTGCAGCAAATATATTTTGCCACACAAAGTGTTTTTTAAATGAGTTTAGTAATTAATATTAACCCCATTTGAAAACAAATAACATATCCTGTCCCCATACAGAGAGGCTTTGGGAACATTGACAGTGAACATTGGCTTGGCCTGGAAAACATCTATAACCTGGGGAAACAGGGTGACTACAAACTGATGGTGGAGCTGGAGGATTGGACAGGAAAGAAGGTATATGCTGAGTATAGCAGCTTCCACCTGGAGTCAGAAAGCGAAGGCTATCGCTTGAGGCTGGGCACCTACCAGGGCAATGCCGGGGACTCCCTCAGCAGCCACAATGGAAAACAATTCACTACTCTGGATCGGGACAAGGATCCCTTCTCAGGTAAGTAAAAATATTATCTAAAACTGCTAACATAATAAATTACCATTCAAAGTCCCAATTTTCTGGTTAGGATTTTGTTGATAGGGAACAGAATTTGAACAAGACTTTAATCATTATTACACTGATCTTTTTACTCGGGTCTCCTGTTTCTTTTCTACTTTAGGTAACTGTGCCCACTTCCACAAAGGTGGGTGGTGGTACAATGCCTGTGGCCAAACCAACCTGAATGGTGTGTGGTACAGTGGTGGGGTTTACCGCAGCAAATTCCAGGATGGAATCTTCTGGGCAGAGTATGGCGGAGGCTTCTACTCACTCAAATCTGTCCAAATGATGATTCAACCAATTGACTGAGTTCTAGGACTATGGTTCCATACAAAGAGTCTCTTGAACTTTTCCATCTCAGTTGTCCTGCCTGACCACTGCCTATCTATAAATTCATAATGTAATGGGAGGACCAAAGTATCTTGCCATGCTTTATCAAGTGCTTTGAAAGATGGGGAGAACAAGGGACAGAATGTGCTGCTGCTCCATGGCTAGATGGCAATGACTCAAGCATGTGGTACAGTTGTCAGCACTAATGTTGACTGAAGTGCTGACATCAAAAGGGACCCCCCCATTGCCACCATTCACCCACAACTGTCTACCACCTTGCAAGCTGGGCACTAATAACTCATCTAGCTCTCTGGGACCAAACAGTGTTATTCTCAAGGGTCTGTGTTTACCCACCATTATTGAAACTCAATATTTAATAAAGGGAAATAGTCATTTGCTAAGGACATGACTTCTATTTCTTCTGAGCAGCTAATGGATGCGACTCATCTTAAATGGTGATGTCCAGACCAGTTGTTATTGGATGTACTGGATGTTTTATCTTACTTGCATGAAAAAAGATAGAATTTCAATCTGTGTCTTAGCAGTTAGAACAACCTGACAGTCAAAGGACAAAAAGACAGGCCTAGCTACACTTCCTGTCTTATACTGTAAACTACTTTGGGTTTTGGGGTTGTGATATGGGGGCTCCCACAACCTCCAAGGGACAGAAACTAGTGTGACCGGGTGCTTGTCCAATGTGGGTACGGCTGAGCAGGCTTAGGTTATGTACATATCTTACACTTTATTTCAAAGAGTTAATTTAAGAGGTGTGATTCTACTCAGGCCAAATATTTCCCCTTTTCGTTTCTTGCCACCCCTCTGTTATTTATCAATGTATTTATACTGAGTATAGTCATGGTCATGTATTACTTAGACCCCTTATGAGTTTTGTGTTCTTTAAATCCTATTAAGAGATACAATCAAATGCACACAATTTGTGCGTGCGCGCCTCCCCCATCTCTCTCTCTCTCTCTCTCTCTCTCTCTCTCTCTCTCTCTCTCTCTCTCTCTCTCTCTCTCTCTCTCTCTCTCATAATCTTCATTCATCAGCCTCTAAAAGTACTCCACCTTTTTTTACTTCCACCTTTTCAAAAGACT
>OMLC01095159.1:0-10003 GCA_900302585.1 Regalecus glesne | reverse complement strand
GAGTTTATGAATCTTTTCTTTCAATGTGAACTTTTAAAAGGTAGGTATAATCTCTGACACTAGTCGAGAATCCAAAACCGAAGCAGAGTACGAAACCACTTTAGCATCAACTATTTTGCACTCTGGAAAAGGATGTGTGAGGTAAAGACTAATGCTTTTGGAAGTGAACTTCAAAATGTGAGGCAGAATTAATGGTGCTGGACTCGAACCCACAGCCTCGTGTGTAGTGCAGCTGAGTACTAACCACAGGACTACAGAGCCTGCTGTACTCTAGACAGTGATTTCTAAGAGGTTATAGATCTTTCCTCAGACTTGTGCCGGTCTAGAACAGACAACCACGTCAATATTGCAGCAGAGTCCTACGTGCTGAGCCACCAACTCCTGTGCACATAGGAATATGTTGTCTAAAGGCTAAACCCTTTTGATGCAAACTTTAAAAAAGCAACTTGAACTCACACTGCTGGACATGAACCTGTCACATCATGGACATAACAGCAGATCACAAACCGCTGGACCACAAAGGCTGCTGGGCAACAGCAGAAGTTGTCTGAGAGCTTATCACTGTTCCCTTTGGATGTGAGCTTTGAACAGGGAGGTAAAATGACTGATGCTGGTGGAAAACATGAAGTCTTGTCACTACTGAGAGAGAAATACTACTATTGAACCAGCGGGTTGGCTTCATGGTTGAAAATGGATTTTGAGAAATTGTGAATATTCCCATTGGAAGATGGCTTGGCAAAGCAAACGGTTGACGCTGGTTTAGAACACACAACTTAGTCAGTACAGCAGCACATCACTAACCACTGAACCAGCACATCAGCTGTGTGTTGCAAAATATTTTCTGGGAGCTTATTGATCTTCCATTTGGATTTGAGGAGTGATGCAGAATGTCTGATATTGGTCTAGAAACACCAACTCGGAGTAGTTAGTTAGAAGTGTTAACCTTATCAGTATTGGGGCACGAGGCTAATTCTTGAACTATCGGGAGCTCTGCATGGTTGAAAATTCATTGTGAGGGCTCTTTAATATTCTCTTTCAGGTGTGGGTTTTGACATAGCACTAAGAATTTCTGATGCTAGACTAGAACCCACAACTGTGTCATTATTGCACCAAAGTACTAATCATTGGACCACAAAAGCAGCAGCACATGTGAGGATGTTTTCAGAGAGCTTATGAATATCCCCTTTTAATGTGGGCTTGGGGAAGCAAATTTCACTGATTTACAGACTAAAAGGCACAACCATGTCAAAATTGTAGCAGAGAACCAAGTATTGAACCACCGAGTCCTTTGCACATTAGAAGTTGTTCTCAGAGAGCTTATGAACTTGCAGTCTGGACCAGAACCTTCAACCTCGTTAGTGTTTCAACAGACCACTAAGCATAAGACCATAACCTCCCATATCATAATCAATGTAGCTGTCCCTCAGTACACTAACCTCTCCGTCCAATAAGTACAACAGCCTCTTTTTTCCAGTGACCCACAGGTACTGTTATTCCCTGTACTGAAACCCCGCCTCCTCAAACCACCAGTGTTCCAACCCCCCAGTACTGCAACCCTTGGGTGCTTGGGTGGATTCATAAGTGGTTGTAGTTGCACAGTTCTTGGATGGGGAGATAACAGGTGGCTTGGGGGGGATGCAGTACAGGGATGGATGATTGGTTGTAGATTGCTTGTAGTAACACAATATTGGGGGGGTGTACTCATTGGGGCCTGTTATATGGGGGGAGGGGTCTTGTTAATTAGGGGTTATGTCATTTGGGAAGATTGAGGGCACGGAGGGAGGAGCTGACATACCGAGGGGTATTTGCATGCATTGAGAGGCTGTATTGGAGGTGGCGGCACTGGGGAAGCTAGATCACAGGAAAAACAAGGGATTCAACAGCAGCTTATTGGTCTCTTAAAGGGAAATTTGATATCTGTGTTTGTCCCATCCTATTGTAAAGGAGCAGTGAGTTGGAACCATTTGACACGCGGGGGGAGTTAGGGATTCAATATCTTACAGGGTTCAGTGTCTTGCTCAGGGACACCTTGACATGCTTTCGGCTGGAGCGGAAATCAAACCTGCAACCTTTTGAATGCCCGATGACTGCTCTACCCACTGAACTATGCCACCTTTATATATGTATATATGCATATATATATATATGTATATATATATATATATATATAGCTTTTTATACTTGACCAATCAATTTCTGCTCTTGCCTTTACCTATTTTATGCCTTATTCTGTTATATAGATATTGCTTTATATGTATGTGAATGTATACATACATTCATTATTATATATCTTTATCCCATGATTTTATCATGGAGTCTCCCAGCTTAAGAAATTCCCACAACTTGTACAACCAAATAGTCAAACATCTTGAATTCAGCTTTCCACCTCTACTCTTGGCATCCTCACCATTCTGGTGTCCACTCTCTAAAACAACACTCACTTCATATTTGCTAATCCTCTCCACATCATCCCACCTCATAATATTTTCTTCATTCTTCACCCCACAAAGTTCTCCTAACTTGTCAACACTTTTCTCATTTATCAGCACATCTCCAGGTCTGTCCTTTATTGCTCTAACCTGTTGCATAACCTTCCCAGCTCCGTCCCTCTGCCTAGCCAATTGGTAAAAGTCCCTTTCTCCTCCCTCAGTCTCCAATCTCTCATACAACTCACCAAATGCTTTTTTCTTTTGACACGCTACATCATCTTGTACTCGTTCCACCATCAAGCATCCTCGTCTTCCATCCTCTGTCCAGTCGACACGCCGATTACCTTCCCAGCCGTCTCCCTCACCATTTCTGCAGTGGTTGCCCAGCCATTCAGTAACTCTTCACTACCACCCTGAAGCCTTGTCACCAAAACTCTCACAACTATTTAAATATCAATTAAAAGTGTCTTGATGTATGCTCAATAATCCAGGTATGGAAATCACAAAAAGAAGTGAAACAGTTCAACTGGATCAGAAGTTTATTCAGAAACGTTTTGTCACTCATCCAGGTGACTTCTTCAGGCTGAGCTGACTGCAGCACCCCCCTGCCCTATAAACAGTACATTGATACACCACAACAATAGGCTGGGTTCACATGCGAGTTGGGTGATCAAGACCTGGGTTTGATTATATTCCAGATTTTTGACAGCTAACTGAAGGAACAGTAGTCTAAATTCTCACAAGTTTAGCTTGTCGATGTGCTGACCAGCAGTGACCTGTGCCACACTTCCGTGTTTCTCAAAGAACCAACCACTGATAAGCATTGATGCACCGTCACTTCCTGCCATGTCCCAGTTCCGGAAGTCCTCTTCTTCTGTATTGATTTTTGAGTTGCATTAAGTTGGAATCTACACCCTGCAAACGCTTGTTCGTCTCATTATACAGACTGAATATGTCAGCCAGGTGTGCTGTTTTAATCCAAAATGAGTTGTTCATTTGTTGTTTGTGGGGTTATGAGTTTGCAGGAACTCCTCAAGTTGTCGTTGCAGTTCCATAAAGCGCACACGCACGCAGCCGTGCGATAACCAACGCACCTCTGTGTGCAGAAGGAGAGTTTGGTGCGCTTCATCTTTACATAGCTCTGGAAATAGACGCTTGTTGGATGGGCGACTTTTTGATGTAATTCACTGCTTTAACTACAGTTTTCAGTGTTTGATGGAGGTCATCGGACCATTTTTTTTACTGATCAGGGCTCAGCGATGTATTATGCTTTTCCCTATCATCGAAGCTGCTCTGTCTGTACAGCAAGCGACTAAGTTTCCATAGAAAGGATCGTGGGATGAGAAGATGTATTGACTGCAGCAAACATATCCTCGCCCCTGGTTGTGGTGGTAAGATTGACCAAGGAGAATGTCTTATTCAAATCCACACGGTCAACATACTGCAGTATATGAGAAGCTCAGCCTCGTCAGCTACGGTTGTATTTTCGTCCAGCTGTGTAGCAAATGGGCCATGTCTAAGCTTTTCCATAAGTTGATTCTCACAGTCACTTGCCATTTTATCGATCCTGTCTTTCACAGTATTGTTGTTTAACAGGAGAGTTTAGTTCATCTCCCACCTGCAGGCTGCACATCTTTTTCAACCATTTTAATGCAGGCTGGTCTGATTAGCTGCTCACCAATGTGTAGAGGATCCTTGGCCTTGGCTATTAATAGAGAAACCTCAAAAGATGCCTTCTGCATCTCACTCCCATCCCTGACCAATGCTGATTGCATATCCTTCGGTCCGTTTCCCAAAGCCTGCTCTTTATTCCCAAGGAAAAAGTCCAGGTCTCTGTTACCCGTCTCTGGGTGTTTAATGTCTCAGTGTCTTCTCATCTTGTTTAGGTTTTTGATATCGGTAGGCAACCTTTCTCCACATATCACGCACTCTGGTCAAGTTTTGTCTGCTCCCTCCATAACCCCTAAACCTATGTACGTAGCTATCTAATAAACCCACTAACTGCCCTCACCTTTCACTGCCATATTATATAGTTAGCTTATAAAGAGCTAGCGGCCTTTACTTCATGCTAAAGTTAGCTAATTTCAGCAGTGGTAGACTAAGTAGTGTTGCTGGGATGGGCTTGGCTGACCTGTTATTCATTTCGGACCACTTTCCTTTCTGAGAACGCTGTGATTGGACATTGCTTGGGTCAATTTTGAAAGGAGAGTGCTAGACACATGCTGTGATTGGATAACGGGTACACTGAGAAAGCGATACCAAAAAGTGACGCGGCCGAGAGTAATTCAGTGGTTTTTTTGTATGAATTAGTTATATTTTCATGGTAAAGACACTTTTTACTAGTTTGTATTTGAATGAACTCATGTGGATTTTTGAACCAATATTTTGCTAAACATATGCCTGAAATCATCCAAGGCCCTGCAACCCCCCCCCTGATTTTTGGCGCCCCCTAGGTTGGGAACCACTGATCTAGTACATCCTTACCAGAGCTCTTCCCTTGCTGTTCCTCATTCTCTTCTTCCTGTTGACAGAGGGAGCCCTGCTCAGTGGGAGCCATACGGGGCCACAGTTCCTGTGTGTGTCTGTGTCTGTGTGTGTGTGTGTCTCCCCCAGGAACATGAAATCCCACAGCTCACATTGACCTCATTATAAAAATAGCTCATCTATCCAACCATTGCATTTCCCTCCATTTCCCCTCTCCTCACTCTCTTACACTGTGGGCTCTCTCCTCTCTCCCACTCTCCCCAGCAGTGTTTGCGCTGGACTTAACTCCAGATTAAAAGCTTATAGAAGTCTTTGTAATGGCAAGGTTCCCCCTGCACCTGTCATTACTTATCCAGCTGTAATCTCTGATCGTGAGATGTCTCTTTAATTCCGCAGCGTCTCCGGTGCAGCGATGACGGCTGTTTTCTGCGAGGCCTATCGTTAAGCGTGTTTACTCCCACCATTAAGACCTCTTCTTGAATTAGGTTCCTACAAATTTAAATGCATGATGAATGTTACAAGCTATCCTGCTCTCTTTTTGTGGGCTTCCTCTCCCATCTACATACCTGAGTGCATTGCTGCATCACCTCTCCCAGTGCAGTGAAATCCCCCATTAGAGCGAGGAGCGCTCGTGTCTGGTTAATTTAACAGCAGCTTCAGCTAAGGTAACAACAGTCATTACAGTCTGGGGCACTCTTTGATCCTGGCAGACAATGTTTCCCGGGGTTTTTAAAGCCCATCAAAGACACCTTAGCAGTTGCTCAATTAGTGGACTGTAACTTCTCCCAGCTCTGCCCAGACAGATGGTGAGAGGCCAGGTCGTACCTCTCTCCCTGGTCCCCGGATCTCCCCTCAGTCTGCAGTGAGCGCTGCTGTGGTTCGACTGTGTGTAGGGGTGCAAGTTACTGTGACCTTGCCTTCCTAAAGCACCAAGCCATTTATATCAAACAAGATGGAGGATTCATTTGGCATGATCCAACGTGATGAAATGCAATGGGATGATTGTTTCTAGCACGCACACGTTATGATGCCACAAGTCAAGGAAAACACCAACGTAACCCACTTTGGATCACAATAGTTAGTCGTTTTAACTGGATCAGAATTTTATTCAGAAAGGTTTCGTCACTCTAACAGGTGACATCTTCAGTCTTAGCTGACTGCAGCATCCTGAGCAGACTGCAGCATCCCCCCATCCTTATTAAAGTTGGTCATTGACTGCACATTCAGTGGCAATGAGCACCATTCACAGAGGACAGGGGAATATTTGCAATCACAGCATTGTAAGAAGATGACAGATGTACTCTCAGGCCCTCACCCCTGTTCAAGGATGGTTGTTCCCTCTTAACACAGCTGGTCTTTAAGCCCCCTCTCAAACCAGCGTTCCTCCCTATCAAGGATGTGAACATCATCATCTTGAATGAGTGGCCACTAGCCTGTAGGTGGGTGTAGACCACAGAGTCCTGACCTGACCTGTTGGCTCTCCTATGCTGCGCCATCCTTTTAGCCAGCGTCTGTTTGGTCTCCCTGATGTACAAGTCACTGCAGTCCTCCTGGCATTTAACAGCGTACACTACATTCCTCTGTGCTGGGGGACCCGGTTTTGTTGTGTGGCATGCAAACTGTATAGTTCAATCAGCTCAGACTGAAGATGCCACCCGTTTGAGTGACAAAAAATCTCTGAATAAACTTCTCGAGTCCTAATACAAGCCTTTCTGTGAGATCTGCATCACTATGGTATTTTACTTCTCTAGTGCTATGAGAGGGGTCAGGATCAGTCCTCATGCCGTAGGGGTAGACATGGACTTAGATGGAGCTTGGGGGATTCAGGCCAGATGCCCTTACTGATGCTCCATAGTGGGATCAAACCTGCAGCCTGTGACTCTGCAGTTCCCTCTTATCAGCCATCCAATCACAGTTCAGGGATGTGAGAGGACAGAGAAATGAGCCAATGTAATTTTCACATACAATAAAGTACAAACAAAGTTAAAGGTCTGTTTTTGTTTTCACTTGTGGCATCCCAGCAGCACATGTGTGCTAGAAAACAGTCACGTGTGCATTGTGTGGAAACCATTTTGTCCAGGCATAAATTCTGCTCCAAACATACACATGCAAACACACCAAGTCAGTAAGTACCCTGGTGTCCATCACGCCACAGCGGTCTGGCTGGTCAAGTCATTTTGCATTGACTGTGTAAGGGTCCAAATTATAACCAAGTGTGACTCTTGGTGCTTTGTGTTCATCCTCTAGTACTTCTCCATCACCTTTTTACTCTATCACCCCCACCTGGGTATCCAGCAGCCCAGAAAGGGCCTTTTATGCTAAACTAGAGCGAGCAGCCTTCCACTGACCTGCTTTCAGATACCGGGCCTCACCTCAATAGGAGGAGGAACTTGTGGGTTTATCTGCATATTCTTTTGATCTCTTAGGTCTCAAGGAACAGCCGTCATTAAGAAAGTTTGCCTGACACTCCTCCTCTTGCCGTGGTGGATGCTCCATCAAGGGCCCGCTCACTGCCCTCCTCTTTGGCATAGCTTCTTCAAAGTTCCTTGTCTCGCTATCGCCCTTCGCTTCAAAGCGGCCCTAGGTTGGATTGAAAGCTGAAACCACTGTCTGTCCTTCACCGCTAAGCCGACGCGTGCCTGTGTGTCTGCTGTGTTGTCCTTGGGGTGGGTTAGCTCTCTCCCTACCTCCCCCATCTCATATCCTCTCCTCACTCGCTTCTGTTTATCTGTCTCTGGGCTCGTCACGTCCCTGAACCCGCTCTAATTAGCATCAGACACTGCTGTTTATTTACTCAGGTACTGACAGAATGGAGGGTGAGGAGTTAGGGGGGGGGGCAAGCGAGGGAGAGGCATAAGAGGCAGAGGAGGAGGCAAGAGGGAGGGCTACAGCTTAGATCTGGGTGAGGGAGAGAGGGAGAGAGAGGGGGGGGCAACAAGGGAGAAACCATTCAGAGACAGTAAAAGAGCTATGAGAGGAAGAGACGGATGCAGGTTATGATGGTTAGAAAGACACAAGCAGAGAAGTCAGTCAAGCCAGAGGGAACTAGAGCAATCCTCTCTCACCACGCTACTCCTGCTTTCATTTACAGCCGTTTCATTTGACATGCGCCAATCCGGAAATAACAGAGCTGGCAGTTTTCCATGTTCCTTGAAGATCCCCCATTAAATGAGCTCTGCCGTGGCACTGGGCAATCAACGAGGTGAGGCTGGGAAAACCAAGTGTGTTCTCTGTGTCCCACTCCTCATCACTTCACATTCAATTACAGCCGCCACCTGCACTGGGGCAATTTCAGTGAAATTTGCTTTCCAGATCTATTGGCGCGTTGGGTGTGGGGTCATCCGTCGGTTCAATGAGAGACGGCGTGTACGTGCCGCAGGTCCCTTGGCAGAGATGAAATGGGTAAGGTCAGAGGGATTCGTAGATTTAAAAGAGAGCAGTTAACGTCCAGAAATATTGGACTATGTCTTGATCATTCATTCACATACCTGCACTTCCTTTAATTGAAGTTGATTTCCCTTTTTCCGCTTCTGTCGGCACTACTTGAGCCTCCTTCACCCATGTCTTAAAGGGAAACGGTCCGCGTTTTCAACAGGATCCCTGCAGGTTTCAAGGATAACACCACTAACAGCCATAACACTGAGCACTTTTCTGTGTTTCTCTGTTAAGGCCACCAAATCGGCCCTTCCTCCCTGGTTTGCCTGTGGGCCCCATCAATAGAGCCTGTGTAAGAAAATGCAAATAACACCACATGAAGCTTTTCTAGCGAATGCCACATGAAGAAGGTTATTCTGGGATTGACCACCAGTGATGTCCCCATCATAGACCAACAGAAGACTGCTCAGCGTCATGACTACCAATAGTGTTATCCCCATGTGTATGAAGATGATGTTCAAAAACATGATTGTTTCCCCATAGCCACATCCCCCATTGACTTCTGACAGCCCCCCGTCTTCTCCCCTCTTCCTCTCATCCAGCCTCCTCTCATCCCTTAACAACTCTCTCATGCCGTTTGACCGATTCTAGAGGTCCAAATGTCACTGCAAAGGTAAAGGTCAGGTAAAGGTTTAGTGTTGAGCAGTCCAGACGGTTAACACGGTACTGGCTGCCCGGGGGCTTATGTTTAGCC
Source organism: Regalecus glesne (assembly GCA_900302585.1). Lineage (NCBI taxonomy): Eukaryota > Metazoa > Chordata > Actinopteri > Lampriformes > Regalecidae > Regalecus > Regalecus glesne. The sequence goes on along the minus strand of OMLC01095159.1, from coordinate 961 downwards.
CCTCAGATCTCAAACATCCACTTGCCTAAAAACATACATCCAAAGACATACTGCCGTCACCTTCACTCCACCTCTACGCCGCTCAGCTCGGAGCCGGCAGACATTAAGATAGTGTGCAGGTGCTCGTGAGCGTGCGTCCTGGGCGTTTGCTCATAGGCTCATCTGTTTCTCATGTGGATGTGGGTGATTGAAGGTCTGACATGTCCCTGGGAATGACACATGGCCTCGTTGGACACTAGGTCAGAGGTCACTTGTTGTCAGGGGTTTACAGCATCCTGCTTGGAGAGGACATTGCTTTCTCCTTTTCTGTGAGGACCAAGAGATCATGAATAATCACTTTCAAATCTATTAGACATATTTGGGTGTCTGTGTTTGGTTTGTACCCCGAGGTATCCCAGAAGACATGCATCTAACCTCAAAAATTCACTTTTTAATGTGAATAGGAAGTGTAGGCCGGTAGAAAGGAAAGGTTCCCAGTCAGGGTGTTTCTGTATAATATGGTGAGCAGCCATTTTTTTCTGTCATCAGCAATGGGATTTCTCCATTGATTAATCTGCATTCCCATGCAGGGCAGAGCAGCAGGCTCCTAATTGGAATGGATTTCTCTCTCACATTGATTTGCTCAGGTGACAGTGGATGACATACGGTCCTCTGTGTGTGTGTTTGTGTGTGTCCCGTGAATACCATATGTTGCTGGAATGTTCTCTTTTGCAACACCTTCTCCGTTTGTTGTCCTGTAAGAGAAAAGAAAGGAGAAGTGAAAAAGCGGGGGAAGAGTTACAGCTGCAGGCTATAATATTTCTATTGTATGAGTCTTGGCATACATACGAGTGCACTCTCTTGCTCTCTGTCTGTCTTTCTCTTCTTTGGTCCTCTCACTCAGTGGCTCTAGGATGAAATGAGTACTTCTGCAAACACTGATTTCATTTTCCCCCTGACCGCCCTCGCTCCCGGGACGGAC
>OMLC01095158.1:0-14683 GCA_900302585.1 Regalecus glesne | reverse complement strand
CACACACTGTGTACCTATTAGCTGCAGATTAAGTGGGTGAAATCCACTCACGCAGTCGACTGAGACTCAGCGGTGGTCCTAATGCCCTCTCCTCAGGGGCAGATTGGGACCTCTAGGGCTGCTGAGCCTCCTGGCTCTGCACGACAACCCTATTCATTGTACCCCCCAGCTCAGCAGCAAGTCTTTAACAGGCTTTCAGACACGAGGGCGGACCACCCTCATCAAACACTCAAATGAGGAAACAAAAGGAGCATTTTCTAATACCCAAGGGTGTGCGTGCGTGTGTGTGTTCGGGGTGCACACAGCAATTACACACAAACACGGAGCCGTTTGTCGCGGAGGATTTCTAAATGGCGGGTTTCAAAGCGGCGAGAGATTAGCGGCGAGAGCAACATTCAATTAAGATAAAATCTTGGTGCGCTCGACACACAACGGCGGTGGCTGTCAATTAATTGACTTAATGTCGCCCGTACACCTTTACCTCACGACGGGGAGTGGGGAAAGTAGAGACAAGTGAACCAGAGGAATAAAGCCTGTTGGAGTGGCCTTGAGCAAGGACAGTGAACCCCTAACTGCTGGGACAACAGATGAAAATTAGCTTGCTAGCTAAATCTGGCATGTTTACATTCTAAATGTTCATTTAACATCCCTGGTCCCTATAAAGGAGATTATTATCATTTACTATGAAACCGGAAGGAGGGACGGTTTATGTTACTGGCGTGGTCAGGCAGCAGGCACCACTGCTGCCTCACAGCAAGAAAGTCCTGAGTTCAAATCCAATCCCGTGTCCTCTGTGTGTATGTTCTCCCCATGTCTGTGTGGGTTTCCTCCCACCATCATAAAGACATGCACGTCAGGGTTCATACTGTACTCCTGAGCAAGGCAGTTGGAACAAGACCTGGAGGTGGTCCCTGGTGCTGCAGGTGCTCACTGCTCCTATACAATAGGATGAGTCAGATGCAGAGAACACATTTTGTTGTATTTATGTACAATGAAAGATGAATAACGTGTCTTCTTTTTCTTGATTAAGGCTCAAACATGAGCTCTGACGAGAGAGAAAAAGAGGGAGGCAGGCATAGAAAACAGAGTAACAGGCAGACGACAGGAGCCAGACACACAGAGGAGGTCGGCCTAATCCACCACTGGGGGGATAACACACATATCAAGGGACAATCTGCCCACCGACTGCACTTCCTCTAAGATGGCCTAGGCCCACTAACATCCAGGGGTCAACCATGTGCAGAATGACCCCTCCATCCTGTCCTTGGCCAGCTCCATGTTCTGATACAAACACATAAATGCACACAATGCAGGCCGGACACACAGGGAGACGTGTGCATACACACACAAACACAGACAAGTGGGCACAAACACACATCATGCACATGAACACTACAACCTTGACAAAACAAACATGGAAAACCTCCAGATCTCCACACGCTGAAACAAACAAGCATCGCGGGCACCCAGGGGAGGAGACGGCGAGAAACACGCAGACAGGACCGAAAATGCCAGTTGAAGTTATCACTTTTAAAGTGCTTAAAGAGTGTGTGAGAGCTCAGCAGATGGACGAGGGGATTGTCATCCTTTTATATTCCTATTTAATTTACTATACATTATAATGAATTATTTATGTAATGAGCATAATTTGCAGGATTTAAGTGTCGTTCATGCTGCCAGCTCTGACCTTACAGTGGGAGAAACTGCTGCTCAAACAAAACGTCAATAACCAGTCTTCTGAAATCTGGCTTGCATGACCAGTGAATCAGTGACCTCGTCAGGAGCTCCATTGCTCCAAGATGATTAGAAAGGTATCATGAGGGTAGAGGAGAAGATGTGTCATCTGGGAGAGCAGGAAGGCTTACTTAGGGCTTGCTAACCATGAAGACCCTCGTTTAACAGAAAGACGCAGTTTCATGCCTGTGTATTGGCCCTTCTGGAACCTTCTTGAGCAAGGCCCTGACCCTCACCTCTGACCTCCCTGTGGAGGCAGGCCTGCAAGTTAAGAGAATTTACCAAAGATATAAAAGTATTGTGAGTTCAGTTTAACAAGTCAATAACGGAGCAGGCAGGCTCACTCTCCTGGCTCTTGAGAAGGATTTTGGCATAGCTCAGGCAGTAGGATGGTCTAAAAATTGGAAGATTAATGGTTCCTTCAGAAAACGTGTTGAAGTGTCCTTGAGCAAGACAATGAACCCCTTAACTGCTCAAGCCCTGGGACGGAATGGTGACCTGTCCAGGGTGTGTCCCCACCTTTCACCCAATGAGCACTGGTATAGGCTCCAGCATGGCTCCATGACCCGACTCTGGATATGCAGCTTAAAGATGGATGGATAGATGGATCAATAGTACTGCATGATCATCCAGTCTATCTTTGATTATACAGATCCACACACAGAGAGCTTGAACATATTTGGGGTTGTATGCCAAGTTACAAATTCAAAATGTTGGATGCATTCTGCAGTTCTTCTAAAGGGGGGCTTCCACATGCATGGGGCACACTTAGACAGTGTGAGGTAGAACATGCGGACATTTGTTCTACTGCCAAGCCCCAGCTTTCTTGCATCACAGGAGAAATGTCCTTTTGACGGAACTCTGTGAACGGGCGGAGAAACTTGCCTCACTTTCACTACCTTTCAAAAGGACTAAACCAGAACCACCCAGCCTTGAGGCCCTTCTGTGTGCTTTCGTTGGCTCAGCATTATATCAGGCACAAAGCGGGGACATTTAGAGTCCGTCCAGAGGCTGAGCTGTCTCTATCAGCCACAGGATGCACAGGCCATCGCATCCATCAATGAGCTTCTCTGGCTCTATAACTGTCAACAGCCCAGAGAGGGAAGGAGGCACTTAAAGCATTGTTTTTGCGAGTGGGCGTTCGTGTTCTTTTTTGCTTCCCACCTCAGAGGATCGACGCCGCTGCCATGGGTTCACATGAAGGCCTGAGACATGCAATGTTGGTCAGTGTCCTAACATCGCTTGCTGACATGACAAAAACAAGGCCAAGGCCAGACGTCACCTTGCTGTTCATTGAGAGGAGAGCTCAGAGGAAAGCTATTGGGTCGTATTAGGCTTGAGCAAAGTATTTAGAGACTGACTAGTGAGTCTGGACCTGATGAAGCCATTAAGTGGACCTTGTATTTCCACCATCTGTTGGTGACAGGTATGGATGCAAGCCCATGAATACTGGGATGGTATCCAGCGGTTTACCAGTGCTCCTATCCACAGGGTTAGTGGTTCTGTCAGGAAGGGCGTCCGACATCAAATTTGGCCAACACATCATGAGAATTGACAAGACCTCCACCCTATTGTTCAAAGCTCCATATGGGATCAGTCAAGGCCTGAGTCAACAATGACCACTGTTGGTGCTGTACCCTCACAGGGTACCGGCGGAAACAAGCCAAAAGAAGAAGAAGAAGAAGAAGAAGAAGAAGAAAAAGTATGTTCATCACTTGCTAGGAACCAATAGTGACTCTTATGAAGGAGAATTGAAATCATTAATCTCTCCACCAGCTGGGCTATACGGGCTCTCTCTCTCTCTGTCTGTGTGTGTGTGTGTGTGTGTGTGTGTGTGTGTGTGTAATTATACGTACATATACGTACATATCAAATCCAGAGAACAAATTCCACCAGCCAAATTCTATGTGAACTGTGCTGATGAACCACAGAAACATGCCATCAGATGTAAATCTGATGGCATGTTTCTCAACAAACGTGGCTATATTTCAGTGAATACACGAAAACCTCTTCTACAGTCACCATCAAGATATCAGAGCCTCCAAAACACTCATGAATATTCATGGTCAACCACACTAAGGGTAACAGACATGCATGCAGGGATACATGCTCTTTGGCAAGGAGAAACAGATGGTGACGTCCACTTAATGAGTCTCCATCATCGTCCCACCTCTATATAAACCCATCTTCATTCACTGTGTTAGCGCTCCCCGGACAGCATGCTACATAAATTTCATTTCCAACTCGCCATTCAAAGAGTGCCAGAGAGCCCCATGAAATCAGAAGGGCGGAGGGAAAGAAGACGGCTTATCTCGAGTTTTTGAATTGTGTGCGAGTGCATGCAGCTTTACCTTTGAGAGCCTCTTTGCCTGTATGACAAGCTTTCAATGATTCTTCATATGTGTTCTTGCGGACAAGTGTGTGCAAGTTTCTATGTGTGTTCAGGGGACATCAAACTGTCTTTGAGGTGGAGGGTGGTGGTGAAGATAAGGGCCAGATCTCCAAGGGCCTCCAAAGGTTCAACAGCCTAGTCAGAGCCAGGAGCAGAGGCACTCCTCTCTCTCTAGTGTACAAATATGAGCAAGCATAAGACGGATACTTGTAGAGGCTCTTCAAAGTACACTCATTATGCCAAGACTGGCAGGCCATTAATGAGGGCAAACTATTTTCGGAAACAGGGGCTTGGGTGCCTGTAAGTGTGTGGGCTTGTGTGTGGGCATGTGTGTGCTAAGGATAGTTTGTGTGAGTCGATATGAGTGTGAGCACACATGCAAACTCTTTCAGTGTGAATATGCATCACTGCCTACAAAGCCCTGAGCGTCTTCTGCGAGGCCTTTGAAGATGCTGAGAGGGGATAACAGGAAAAACCAGAGAGGGGGGAGGGGGAGAGAGAGTTTGAAGAGAAACAGGGGGTGCATGAACAGGACATCATTTCGTGAGAGCATGGAAGCCCCATGGGGAGTGTGTGTGTACGCTTAGGCGTGCCTGTGTTTATTGACAAAATGTTCCCCAAGAGGAGGCAAAGCCACGTCGGACTCGGTTGTGAGGTCAAAGGTCAGACACTGCAGGTAAACTGTCAACTGACACCAATAGAGTGGGAACTTTGAAAAATAAAGGGGGCTGCACACACCTTCCTGTGGGGCTGTCGGGACGTGTGTTTGTGACTTCCTCCATAGCTGCTGTGTCAACACAGCAAATGGGGACAGGAAGGACCTCGTGCTTTCTGGGGCCTAATCGTGTGTGCGCATGTGTGTGTGGGTATGGGTATTCGTGCATGTAGACTGTGGGCAAAAGGGCATCTTTTTCCTGAGATGTGCCCTCTCAAAAGCTCAAAGGACAAACCAACACAATGTGCAGGAAACCGTCAAGTTGGGGAGGATCAGGAAGAGAAGCCCACATCAGACACAGAGAGAGATCATAAAAGAGACAGAGAGGGACAGTGGTTGAGAATAAGAGAAAAATAGAGATACAGAGAGAAAAGAGAGAGAATGACAGGTGAGGACAGAAAACAGGAATAAAAAACTTGAGGAAATGTCAGAGAACTGCAGAGATGATTGGCAGTATAAAGAAGAGGAGTGAGAAGGACACTGGGTGAGGGGGAGGTGAGGAGAATGAAAAACAAAGCTCAGTGTGTCTGTCTGAAGGAACAACACTCAAAAAAACAACAACAACATGCTATGCCAGGACACGGACAGATAGCTGTGTGGCTCCTCTCTTACCAGTTCCCGTGGCAGGAATACCTCGTCCTGTCGTGACACCACCACAGACACTGTCTCTCCCTGCTTGGTGCTGCGCAGCATGGCAACCAGCTCTTCCTGGCTACGGCCTGTCATGTCCACACCATTCACCTATACACAAACACACAGTATTGCTTCTAGTTAGGGCTCAATTACACAGTAAATGAAGTGACACAGTCTATCTTTTGGGACATATCCTCCATTTCCTGGCTACCAGTTGCCGATGTTTACTTGTGTTTAAGGAATATAACCTTACTCTGCTGATGACTCTGAGCCACCTTGGTTAAAAGTGACGAGTACATGATGAGTGTATATGCTTAAAGGCTGGGTTTCAGGAAAGTGCAATTGATCATTTTGACCAATGGGGGCAATGTGGAGCTAGATTTGTCATACCACTATATAACCATATGAGTATTTTGATGTTTTGCTAGTTGTTGCGCTTGTATGTTGTGGGTGATCTGCAGGATGAAGTGGCTGTTACCTCCAGGATGCGGTCCCCTGGCTGCAGGCGGCCATCTGTAATAGCCGCACCTCGTTGGAGGATGTTCTTGACCAGGATTGGTCCAGGTCCATGGACAGAGGCATCCCTGGTTACAACAGTGAAGCCCAGGCCGTCTGCACCTGTGGCAGCGGAATATTTACATCACCACGTTGATATAGAGAAATAATATGCTCTGATATTATGAATATAAATCGACTTTTAAGGGACTTGATCCAAATTCTCTCTCTTCTATGGAAAGTATCTCCTTAATTCCGCTTTCCTCTCTCTTCATCTTCTCATCCCTACCTCTCAGCATCACCCTACACCTCTGCTCTGCTACTGCATGCTGTCAGTGGTTTAGCATCCTCCTCCAAAGTAAGTAGTGTTAAAGTGTCTGTTTTCCCCGGGGGACTTGTTGGCGTCTCAGCTACCAAAGTGCCTGGATAAGGAGGGAAGACTCCTCTTCTAGCCAGATTAGACGGACTCTGCCTTTAATTTCACGTGTGAGCAGACCTCATGGTGCCTGATGAAGAGAGCTAGAGGGAGTAAGTCTGGGGTTTTGTGTTTGTGTGTGTGTGGGGGGGTGTACCTAAGAGATATTATTCCCTCCTCCAGCTACCCTCCCCTAGGGACGTACTGTGATTTCCAGAGAGATCTTACCCATGTGTGTGTGCCTGTGTTAGCTCATCTCTTTGTATGTGTGTGTGTGTGTGTGTGTGTGTGTGTGCGTGTGTGTGTGTGCACTTCACTCACGTGTGTGAGGCCACCATAGCTTCCATACTCCCTTTTTCATGGGCTTGCACGCCCCAAGCCATGAGTGAAATGTGCCACACTCTTGCTCTCCAACTCAGTGTGTGTGTGTGTGTGTGTGTTTATACACGTGTGTGCACGAGCTCGGAGTGGAAAGCCAGCTCTGCATACTAAAGGCGAAGAGTGATGCTATCTGGTCTCCAAGCTAAGCCTCTGCCTGCCCTACATTAGCGCACCTAAACCCTGCCACCTGTCAATCACAGAGAGAAAGAGCCTGTTGCCAAGGGAGAGGGTGTTAGAAACCCTATAATATCCTCTGCTCTGATCTGGCATCAGGTGAGAGGGATAGGCAGGAAGGAGGGAAGGGAGCCAAACAAAGAGACGGAGACAGGAGGGAGAAGAGAATGGGTGGGATAAGAAGGTATTGGGAAAAGATAGAAGCCAACACAAAGACAACCAAGAATGAGGATTTGAGCCTCAACTGTAGAGTGCAGGGGCCCAATTTCTTCCAGCCTTTCAATCCTCTGGATACCTGGAGTCTGTGTGCATGTGTATGTGCATTGCCCAATTTCAGTTATCCTTTCAACGTGCCAAAAGACTACAGGTTGCTTGATCAGAGCCTATTCATAGAATCAGAAAACCCATTCCCCTCACTATCAGTGGATCAGTGCCACAAACCTGAAGTGTGTTAGTTGGGATAATGGATGCTATACTTCAGAGGCTGGACTGACTGTCTTTGGGTTACAAATGTAGACAAGAAATGGACAAACAACTAGTAGGGTTATCCCAGGTGGTGGCAAAGAAATCTCTACAAGTTTCAAATCTCTACAAGGTCCGTTATATTTATTTATCATTGCAAAAGCTATGAGAAATAAAATAACGGAAGGGAATACATCAGATATCACAATACTGACTTCGTCTTGGTTATTGTCAATGATCCTGTCAGAAAGTTTTATGCCAGCTATTGAAGAACCACTGGTTCACTGTAGATCCCCTTGGCTGGTAACATAGTGATAAACTGGTCAGTTTATTAATCTTAACACCAATGGCGAGGGGAAGTCTCAGGATCGGATTTGTAAAGAGTGTCCAAAAGAGGCTTAGATGTATCCTTGAAACTAAATAAGCACGTATGTTGTCGAAAACAACAGTGCTAAAGGAACCTGGTGGGCAACACGGTCCACTGAGATGATCGTAAATAGTAGTGGTCTTACTTTATACACCTAACATTGAATTTTATCACAGGATAAGTGAAGGTGTGTTTTGCATGTGAGATGTGAGTGCCAGTTTTACCTTTCCTCAGGTCAATTCCAATCCTCTTGGCTCCCTTCTTGCTAGTGAGGTTGGCCAGGCTGGGCAGACCATGGTTCTTCCTGGTTTGGGGACTTTGGCTCCGAGCCCGGGGTGAGGGGGAGGACGGCACTCCCCCAGCTGAAGGGGTGGGAGAGGCACTGGCTGCCCTCTCTGCCAGGCGATGGCCAGACTGGAGCTCCACAACTGGGTTGACTGGGGCTGACTCAGGGGCTTTGGCAATGACTTCTGGTCGCTTTACTTCTACTGCCATGTCCAGCTTTGGGTCAGGCCTTAGGTCAGGTTTGGCGTGAGGTTTGAGGTCAGGCTTAGCTCGGGGCACCATCGGGCTCTTGGCTTTGGGTAAAGGGTTGAGGTTCTCATTGGTGAAGAGCTGACCAATCAGGCTCTTTTCATAGCGTGGCTTATTGAAGACAGGGAGGACCTCTAGGCGCACCAGACTACAGGACATAGCCTGGCGGAACACTTCCTGAGACCTAGACAGACCAGGCGAGAGACAGGGTTGGAGAAAGAAAAGAGAGAAGGAGAGGGAGAGAAGGGGGAAAGAGAGAGAGACAGAGAGACAGAGAGAGTGAAAATAGACACACACAACTCACAACAAGGAAAAGGAACAATGTGATTCAGCCAGAACCAACACAGTCTTATCCAACACTTGACCATTTTACCCAGGGCTGCATCCCAAAATTGTAATGAAAAGCTGGTCAGTTCTTCCAGTTCGTCTGGGACATGGTTGGCCCTATCAGATGATGGAGGCCTTGCAATTTCCTATTACCACTGTCTTCTACAACTCCCACCAAATAGCGATAACATATTGATATGCAGCTACTTAGACCGATTCAACTCCACAATAGTGGGAGAGGGTGGGGGTATATGCTTGTGTGTATAGTGAATGAGGAGAGAGAAGACATAAGGGTGAGATAGATAGAGAGAGAAAGAAAGAGAGAGAGACAGAGAGACAGAGAGAGAGAGAGAGAGAGAGAGAGAAAGAGAGAGAGACAGAGAGAGAGAGAGAGAGAGAGAGAGAGAGAAGAGAGAGAGAGAGAGAGAGAGAGAGAGAGAGAGAATGAAGCTGATGTGTCCGTGTGTCGTCAAAGCAACAAAGGAGGCGAGGTAAAGTGAGTGACAGGTGCTCAGTGAGGGGTAGTGATGTAGCTTATGCACACATACACACTGTGTGCAGCCCCATGTCAGTCAAACACACAACTACACATGAAAATACCAAAAACAGAGGATGCCGGTCACGGTGCAGCATCACAAACAAATACTCTCACAGACGCACAAACAAGGGATGGTAGGTATAGTGATGTGTCCGTCACACATACCCGAACACACAAGATTTGATTATTCACTATTAACACGATTTTTCCACTAGTTATGGTTGTTTTGTACGTACATCATCGAATACAAATTTCTAACTACAGAATGCTTCCATTTCTAGTTAGGAATTGTATTACTTGGTATAGGATCTAGAACAAGAGAACCAAACACACACCACCATCACCCACTCACACCCATGGGTGGACATACAGTGAGAAAGTCTTGTCCAGGAGTGGGGTGTCATTGATTTGAACGATGCACTCATTCTCTTGAAAGATGCCTTCTCTTTTAGAACGGCTGTTCTCTTCAATGGCTTTGATGTGCAGGCCCAAGGTCCTTGGAACAAACCATACACAGACACATATTTTAGGATGGATATCATGCTGCGAATGGAAATACATACGACTCCATCTGAATACTTGAGGCTTATTTCAATATTAAATATCAGTGACTGATTATGATGTGCAATATAAATGCAATATCAATTCACTGCAATAAGAATAATTATGTATGTAATTTTAACCGCCAAGTCTTTTGTTTCTCCCCCTGTTCTGATTTCCACTTTGCTGCTCCAACACTGCAAATTTACCCGTGAGACTACTAAAGAAATATCTTATTTTATCTTATGTATGAGGCAACATCTCAACTATACCATAGATTCACCCCTAATTCAAGTGGATGCGTTGGAAACGGTGTCCATCTAGTTGTGTAAGCCTACTCAGAGATGTGTGGTAATGCACATTTCTCCATAGATACATTCATGTGTATTTGTATGTTTGTATTTACCGTCCACTGAGAGAAGAGCAGTAGGGGACCACATGAATGCCCAGAGGTCCCTGGTCACCAGACAGCTCCACCATCTTGGTCAGCGTGCTAGCCAGAGAATATATTGTCACAGTCAGATATGCTTGGACAAGCTTGCGCACATGTTAACACTCATGTACACAAAAGCACACACCTACAAACCTGCCCCTTTGTGCACTTCAAATCCATTACGATATCCTCCAGGCTTTACTTGACAAAGACACCCGGTCTGTTGGAGCCAGTGGTGGATGTGTGTCTACCTTTCTGTGTTGTATGTGCGTGTATTTATGTGGGCATCTAGCAAAACACAGAGTGGGCTATATAAAGACACAAATGGAACAGAGAGAACCAGAGAGAGAAAAGAAAGACAAAATGGATGGAGGTTCTCTAATAAGCCCTGTGAAGTGCTGAACAGTGGCTTTCAGCAGCAGATAAACAAGGACAATGCAAGTGGAGATATACAGGAAGAGACCTGCTTTTGATAGTGAATGGGAAACAGAAGGCACCTGTGTGATAGGGGCATTAAGGAGCAAGATCACAGGGAGACCCATTGTGTGTATGTGCGTGCATCTTCACAGGTCTATGCTATAGCGGGGTGTACATCTACACTGGTGCTGGCAAGTTGATCTTCACATGATTTGGTCCTTGAGTTATTAGAGCTTGATCTATAGTTTCATCTTGCTATAACTTAACTCTTAAAGACAAGTGCAAGAATGAGCATTCTTTTCAAGTACAATGGATAGCTTTGCTCTCCATCACTATTATCGCCCTTCTTCCCAACATGTGTGGAGGAGAGATGCTGGTATACTGGGAGAAGGATGCTGGTATACTGGGAGAAGGATGCTGGTATACTGGGAGAAGGATGCTGAATATGGAGCTGCCAGGCAAGAGGAGAAGAGGAGGACCAAAGAGGAGGTTTATGATGTGGTGAGGGAGGACATGCAGGTGGAAGATACAGAAGACAAGAAGAGAAGCATATGGATGATCCACAGTGGTGAGCCCCTAACAGAAGCAGCCAAAGGTAATAGTATTAAAAACTGTGAAAATACAAATATTCTTATATACCACTTTCCTTATCTGATGATCACTCAAAGTGCTTTCCAATGTAGTGGTAGTAGTAGTAGTATAGCAGTAGTGGAAGTAGTAATAGTAGTATTGAAGTAGTAGAATTAGCAATAGTAGTATTGCAGTAGTAGAAGTAGTAATAGTAGTATTGCAGTAGTAGAAGTAGTAATAGTAGTATTGCAGTAGTAGAAGTAGTAATAGTAGTATCGCAGTAGTAGAAGTAGTAATAGTAGCATTGAAGTAGTAGAATTAGTAATAGTAGTATTGCAGTAGTAGAAGTAGTAATAGTAGTATTGCAGTAGTAGAAGTAGTAATAGTAGTATTGCAGTAGTATAAGTAGTAATAGTAGTATTGCAGTAGTAGAAGTAGTAATAGTAGTATTGCAGTAGTGGAAGTAGTAATAGTAGTATTGCAGTAGTAGAAGTAGTAATAGTAGTATTGCAGTAGTAGAAGTAGTAATAGTAGTATTGCAGTAGTATAAGTAGTAATAGTAGTATTGCAGTAGTAGAAGTAGTAATAGTAGTATTGCAGTAGTAGAAGTAGTAATAGTAGTATTGCAGTAGTATAAGTAGTAATAGTAGTATTGCAGTAGTAGAAGTAGTAATAGTAGTATAGCAGTAGTGGAAGTAGTAATAGTAGTAGACTGTTATCTTCCTTCTTTTGGTGGTGACGATTTGAACAAATGACTAATTCAAGGGGGGAACACTGGGGGTCACCTATGACCAAAACTTATCAATGAGCCGTTCCTCTGGCCACTCTAGGTAGAGCCACAAGAACATCCAGGTAGAGGTTTTCAGAGCACAAGTGTATTTTGGTCCCCAAACCTTTGTCCTGGGTTATTATAAATCAAAAGGAAATGACAAAGTGCCCACTCATGGAAAAAGGGAAGGAGGAAAAGAGAACAAGAGCATATAAGATTTAAGATGTATGTGCTTGAGAGCGCACACAAACAAGTGCATGAACCAAGGTCTGGCTGGGATCATTACAGCACACTCCTCTGTCACTGTCACCCCCCTCTCGTTAACCTCTGCAAGGGTCATACCCGTACAGTACAGACAGACACACAACAGCAGAGGCACCCACACTGAGTTCCCATTTGCATTCTTATTGCAGCGTCTTGTGCACACTCACAAACACCATCATTCACCTTCCTCCAAATTGAATTCACATTGATACACCCATGCATCAAATTTGCATCTATTACAGAGCACTGTTACATCTAAATTACACACGAGCATAATGTACCCAGAGACTTTTGCTCCGTCAAGCACACAAACACACACCTTTAATTTACTCTCAGTGGCGGTAAACAAGCATGTCATGATGACATTTCCACACAGACACACTTTCTCAGGTACTCGCCTGATCCTGACTGACGCCTATTGACAGGGTTAGCATGTAGACAGACAGGCACGTAGCTACATGGATGTGTGCGCACACATGAAAACACATGTAAATACAATACACACGTGGGGTGCCAGTCTTCTAGGCAGAGGCCCATTTACATTCATTAAGAGAAAAAAAACAAAAGAAAAAGAAAAAGACTAACTGAGGCACAAACAAGCTCATCAGAGGCAGCCGCAGCTTGTTAGCGCTGCACGCTAATATGCAGAATGAATCCACTCACCCATTTTAGCATCCCATTGACAGACACAAACAAACAGACATTCCACTTGGGCAGAGGGGTTGGTGCTGAGAGAAAGAAAGGGGGAGAGAGGGAGGGAGCGGGCGATGAGGGACAGTGGGATGGATGAAAAGAGCAACTTGGAGACAGATGGAGCTCCCACTCTTGGTTGACTTCCCCTGCATCAACATTGGGAGAGCTGCTTCGCTAACAAACTAGCAGCCGGGACTCCGTTAACGTTAGCTTTGGATTCGGCTTCTTCAACCGCCAGCCATCTGTTACCATGGCAAACTGTCTGTTGCCGCAAAGTCACAATTCTACCATCCTGCTGCTGAGACACTGCTGTACTGTAAGCTACTGTAAAAGCACCATCTGCCACTGCGGTCGTAAATAATTCCCGGGCAATTTACTTCCTTTGTAGTATTATTATCAAAAGTGTTCATGCTGGGAGATTTTATTCAATAACAAGCCAGTGAAGATATGGTGAAATGATTTGTATTCTTATGAATTACCCGCTGGATGAGACAGGTTTGCCTTACAAGGGGGTGGGGGGGTTACAATTTCCAAAACAGCATAGCTGTGGTCTTTGTGTGAATGAGAGCAGAGTGAAGTGAAGATAAACTCCTATCATGTGGGGCTGCGGTAGCTCAGCAGAAGAGGCATCGTGGTTCCATCCTATCGAGGAGCATCAGGAGAGGGCATCTGGCCTTAACCCCACATACTCAGTAAATGTGAGGCATAGCTTGGCCCTTGCAGAAAGCGTATTGAGGTCTCCTTGAGCAAGACACTGAACCCCCCCCCTAAGTGCTCAAGCCCTGAGATGGAGTGGTGACCTCTCCAGGGTGTTTCCAAAATGGCTCCATGACCCTACTTCAGATCAGCAGATGAAGAGCTCTGTGAGTGGTTGAATGACTAAAAAAGCACTAAAAATGAGCCCTTTCACCATCATGTAAAGGTCAGGAGATGGCGGGACTGAAAGGAGATCAGGATCTCAGATGAGAGCATACAGTGGCCAGTGAAGAGAGAGAGAGACAACCACGTGCACTTTGAACCATATCCACTTACCTGTACACTCGCAAACACACCACACACAAAAGCCAATCGGGTGAGATGTGGATCAGACTTTAGCAAAGGTCCGAGATCACCAGCTACACCTTACATTTAAAGAAAGAACTGTCTAACTTGTGGCTGTGGGACCCACCGCTCAGACCGACAGCTAGAGCCTATTTACCAGCACATCAGCAGGATTGGCTTAATCCAGTCAAAAGTGACAGGCTGCAGAACAAAGACTGGAGAGTTAATCCTAGTCTCTATCAGTCTACTGGGTCTAGACAGTGCATGCTGCTGCTGAGATGTCAACACACATCCACACACACACCTACCTGACTTTAAACTGAGTCATTTTGCCCGCAGGTTGGTCAGCATGGGGATGGTCCAAAGCTCCTCTCAGTACAGGGTTCACATTCTGTAAAGCAAAACAAGACACACAGTGAAGGGCATCGACCTCAACATGGTATCATCTACATCAGTAAACAAACACACTAGCAAGGACAGCTACAAGTTAGCCAGCAGTCAGCTTACAGGATGAAGCCTGTCGCCAATTAGCGAATCAATCCACAGCCACCATCCATCACCTCGGAGAGAGATCCTCGGTCAACGGGAGAATGACCGCATAGCTCCGAAACCATGCTCCGCTATCCTTCCGTCACTCCGCCTGTCCATTCGTCCATCCCTCCATCTATCTATCCCCCCCCTCTCCTCGCCTCTCTCTGTCTCCACTTATGTCAGGCAAGGGGCTATTTTTAAGTTGGCGGAAACAACGGCTCGAGGGCAAACAAACGAGACTAAAAAGAAAAGGGGGGG
>OMLC01095152.1:0-19100 GCA_900302585.1 Regalecus glesne | reverse complement strand
ATACTGCTGGGGCCTGTGCGTGTGTGTTTGTGTGTGTGTGTGTGTGTGAATGCAGGGAAAATTTCCCTTTAGTCGATCCTGATATTGCATTCTGAGATACTACCCTATTATGATCATATTTCTCCCTTTTAGTTGGATTCCTTTTAATGATTTAATACCCCTCCAGGGAGTTGCCTGTATTTAAATTTCTCTCCCATTTCATCTTTAGGGATTTCGGATTTCTTAACCTTTATAAAACTATTTAAGGGGATTAATGTGACCAGTTTCATAGTTAGACACCTCAAAGGGCATCATCTGCTGGGGGCGGCCTAGTCCAGTGGGTAGAGTGGTCGTCTGGCAATTGGAAGGTTACAGGATTGATCCCCGGTCCTGCATACAGCATGTCGAGGTGTCCTTGAGCAAGACACTTAACCCCTAACTGCTCCCTGACCGCCATGTTGGCAGCTCACTGCTCCTATACAATAGGTCGGGTCAAAAATGCAGAGAAATCCAAATTTCCCCTTGCGGGACTGATAATAAAATCCTTATTTCATTTTTAACTATTATCTATCACTTTAGGGAAACATTATCCGATATGATAAATGTACATTTCACTCATTTGAGTCCAACATTAAAAGCAATATTCCAGCTGTTGGGGGTCAACGGGGAAGAGGAGCAAGTTCAGAAGGTCACTTGAATCTAGTTGTCAAATTCTATTTGTATAGCCCATCCTCATGAAGTACAAATCTGCCTCAGGGGGCTTCACAGCGATGGAACCTCCTGTCGTTAGACCCTTGCATCGAATAAGGATATACTCCCTAAAAAAAACTTTAAACAAAGAAAAAAATGGCAAGAACGCTCAAGGAGAACAACAGAGGAGCGATATCCTTCCCAATACAGACAGATGTGCCATTAGGGGTGGCATTGCTTAGTGGGCAGACCAGTCATCTGGCAATCAGAAGGTTACAGGATTGATCCCCGGTCCTGGATATAGTATGTCCTTGAGGTGTCCTTGAGCAAGAAACGGAACCCCTAACTGTTCCCTGAACGCCATATGTTGGCACCTCACTGCTCCTGTACAATAGGGTGGGTTAAAATGCAGAGAAATCCAAATTTCCCCTTGTGGGACTAATAAGGGAATCAATGATGTTAACGGTACAGAAAAAAACAAAAAGTTCCAGTTTTGTTTTATCACTCCCCAGAACAGAATCCCAAAATCTCTTTGGCTTATATAAATAAGCCAAAGAGAGACTTTTTGGGCCTATGGATCAGTGGTACATCTGGAGGAAGAAGAATGAAGCATAGACTGAAAAGAACACCCTTCCTACAGTGAAGCATGGTGGTGACTCAGTGATGCTATGGGGCTGCTTCACTTCCTCTGGTACTGGAAACCTGCAGTGTGTGGAGGACAAGATGGATTTAATCAAGTATCAGGAAATCCCAAACCCAAGAGTATTAGTGAGCTGGAGGGCTTTGTCCATGAGGAATGGGCTAAGATTCCTCAGGAACACTGCCAGAAGTTGGTGTCTGGTTATGTATCATGTTAGCAGCAGGTCATAACAGTAAAAGGGTGCTCTACCAAATACTAAAGATGGTTGTCATGAGGGGGTTGAATCATTTTGAGACTGCAGTTGTCATTAAAAGCAGCATTTTTTGTTGAATTTGGATAATTCACCTGTTATATTAGTTGTGTTGGGCTATTTAAAATGTTCTTTTTTGATTTGTTTTTTGTAAACAGCTGCTAGTTTGTATATTTGACTAATAAACCTGATTTGCAGTGGGGGTTGAATTTTTTTGATAGCAACCTTTTATGCTGTTAAATGCTGGGAAAATTGCCGGGACTTGTAAATTGAGGGAATCAAACAGATGCTGGCCAAGAGGATGGCACAACACAGGAGAGCCAGGACTCTGCAGTCTACACCCACTTAGAGGCCAGCGGCCACTTTTTCAAAGATGAGGAGTTTTCATCCTTGATAGGGAGGATCTCTGGGTTGAAACAGGTGGAACTAAATTGTTAGCTACATCTGACATCATCTTATAATGTGGTGATTGCAGCTATTTCCTGATCCTCTTGGAATAGTACTCATACCACTGAATGTGCAGTCAATGGCCAACTTGCATATGAAACCATCCTTTGTTGTATGGCATGCACTCTATTGTTTATAAGGATGGGGATTCTTGGAGTCAGCTAAGACTGAATATGTCACCTGTTTGATTGATGATACATTTCTAAATACATTTCTTATCCAGTTGAACTGATTCACATTTTTTGTGACTGCTTATCACTTCTTCGTCCATCATACAGATCTATCACAGCCCCCCCTACCCAACTGGAGTTATTCCATTGAGTCACTAAATTAATGTGCTTATAATAAATAGGTTGCATTTTGTGACGATGTATGAACTTGCATTCTCAATATCAAGCTCAGTGCAATCAATTATCATTCACAACCAACACGTGTGGTTGGATACAATTTCTTGAAGCATATTGGTATAGTCTTCATTATTGAAGATTATGATGCCCAAATTGGATATAACTTAAATGTAAATAGGGAGAAAACCAAACCAAATCATCCAAAACCTCTAGAAGTGTGACTTTGAAATGCCTGCTCTGTTGGCAATGTCCAATTCAAGTAGACCCAGTTTCAAGTTTTAGGGCTTTTGGGGCCTCGTTTGTTGTGAGATGGTAAAATGATTATCCCTGGATATCCTTTTGTATCATAATAAATCATTTTATTTATAACTGGACCAAATGAATAAAGCAATATGTTAAATGTTTCATAATCAGGCAACCCAGTGTAAAATCTCAACAAATTTGGATTGTCTTTGAATTCACAACAGAAAATAATTGATGCCACATTTTCTTTTAGCTGGTGATTATCTTATTTCAGGTATTTTTCATTGTCCTTTAAAGCCTCATTCTCTTATTCCAGTCCGCTAATCTTATCCATCATTTATTTTCCATGACTTCTGATATCAAGCGGAGCTTTAGCAGCATCATCAACACTATCTTCAAAACTGACCTCCCCATCATCCCCAGGCATACTATCCATATCCTTTCTACTGCGTGATTCCTTGCTTTCATTTTGGGTCTTTTATTTGGTTGTGGTTTTCAATTTTGGGGATGAGTGTGGGCACATTGAAGGAGGGGTACTGCCAATATTTGTGAACAATAGATGGTGTAACTCTGGGCACATCACTATTAAAGAGCAGCTGTGCAGCAAGAACATCGAGCTGTTAGCCATTAGCATGAGGCCATATTACCTGCCGCGGAAATTCTCACATGTTATCGCGATAGCGGCGTACATTCCACCTTCCACTAATGCAGAGACACACAGCTGGTGATCTGCTCCTCTGTGTTAAAAGCAGAGTACCGGCAAAACATCCACAGGCCCTTGTTCTTATATCCGGGGACTTTAATCATATTCCCCCGTCCTCCATTCTGGCCACTTTACATCAGTACGTATGCCGGGGCAGCAGCATCTCAGCTGCGGATAAGAAGAGACTTGATAAGCTGGTTAAGAAAGCTAGCTCAGTCGTGGGATGCCCCCTCAACACTGTGGAGGTAGTGGGACAAGGGAGGATGATGGCTAAGCTGTCATCTATGATGGGCAATAGTTCTCACCCCATGCAGGACTACATTGCTAGACTAGAGAGCTCCTTCAGTGATAAGTTACTGCATCCAATGTATTTGAAGGAGCGTTTCCGCAGGTTTTTCTTTCCCGTAGCTGTCAGACTCTATAATCAGCACTGCTCCCCCAGCAGAGTAAATCAAATACATGAACAAATACATCAACATACCATTTGATTAAAAATGAATCGAGTTTTTTTCTGTTCATACTGTATATAGTGTTCATATTTCCCTCTTGTTTAAATTGATGTTACATATTATGCTCTAGATTTGATGCCTCTCTTACTGTGCTTTCTACTTTGCTGCTTTAACACCATAATTTACCCCTATGGGATTAATAAAGGAATATCTTATCTCATCTTATCTTATTTTATCTTATGTTCAGATACATTTTAAGCTAATCGACAAAATACTCTGGACAAACTGTCCTGATGTAGGTTTGAAATACTTCCTTGCAATCATGTGAAGCAAGCTCTTCCCAAAGATTTATTTTTACCTGCTCAGCATGTTCAGAATGACATAAAATGAGAGGTCAGCTCTCTTCTTGTTGTTATCAAAAAAATGAGTGACACTACCGCTACTAGATCCTCCCCTGCTGGCTTTTATTGCCCTCTTGGTATCCGGCCTGCTGTTTGACATTGTCTCACTCTCAAATATTTTGCTCTTCAACATTCTGCTCCATGCGGCTTTTCCTGGGTAAGAGCTTTAAAAAAAAGCTAGGGTTGTGTTTTTCACCTTTTTCAAATAAGGCTTTAAGCAAATGAGACATGTTAAAGCATCAGTGAGCGTATGATATACAACAATAGAGTAGCAAGCAACAGAACTAGACAAGCAGCGTATCCACAACTCCTGAGGTGCATTGCGTGTTAACCAGTCAATGATGTGGCTATTAATTATAGGTATAGTCTATTATGCAATGGATTTTGCAAGAAAGTTGTCAAGTGTCTCAAGTGAGGTGGAACGTCAACTCCATGTGGGGGTGAATGTTTCTGTTATTAAACTGAAGCCATCGCACTGATAATATTTGGAGATACTTTATTGTTTTTATTTTCAAAGTTGTGCAAATGACTGGTGAACTCTATATCAACCATGGAAACGTATTTATTATCCGCACTGGTAGCCTGGAGGGGATCATGCATTTGATCACTTTTGAGTTGGTCTGTCTATGGCTAATCTTGCAAAAACGACTTGGAAGATTGTCCTCAGTTATGAATTTATAATCACAAACCTCCCATGGCTGTGATGATTAAAAACCTTTGGTAGCATGTTGATTAAAAACCGGGCAGCATGGTGGCGAGCAGTTAGTGCTGTTGTCTCACTTCAAGAGGGTACGGGGTTTTGATCCTATGGTGGCCCAGGAGATCGCATGTCTTCCCTGTGTCTGTGTGGGCTTCCCTCAGATGCTCTGGTTTCCTCCCACTATCCAAAAGACATACATGTTAGGGTTAATATTCCTACCCATGCCCCGAGAAAGGCAATAAGGTACAAAAATTGTAGTTGGTCCCTGGGTGCTGTAACTTCCCAATGCTCCTATACAATCGGATGGACTGAGAAAATAAAATAAATATTATATATGTATGTACAATTACAAATAGATAACATTTCATTCTTTCTTTGGAAAACAATTGCTCTCACTATTGCTGCTCCCTCTTTTCATCTACTCTCCACCTCACTCAACGCACATTGCTATCTGTCATTGCAGATATGTGCACTGTTGATTTGGCAGTTATCATATTTTTTAAATCAGCAAATCATTAACCTTGTATCTCAACAGAACTCGAGGAACACTGGATGAACCAAATGTTCACTTTATTCACCTCGTCAACATATCTTTTAGCAGACATCATGAGAGGAATGATCAGTCACAGCTGGAAATCATCTCAGTAGCTGCAATAAAACATAAGCAATGTTTTCTTGGCTTCGTTTTATTGTTGTAGAATGAATGAACTTCATCAGAAATTCACTTTATATCATGAAAACTATGAAGTTTAAACATGTAAGGCCATCTTTTCCCAGGTAGATGAACAAATGAGGGCTTTGTTGCCAGGTCTAAGCACTTGAAAAGGGGAGCGACACCTTGCAGAGATCTGGACTATACTGAGTGCACTCTTCTAGTTCACAAAAAAGGTGAATTGGTTCAAATGGAAACGAAAAGTTTTGTCATTTAAACAGGTGACATCTTCAGTCTGAGCTGAGTGTAAGAATCCCCACCCTTATAGAGTCAACTCAGACTGAAGATGAAACCTTTTTGAATAATGGGATGTTTATGAAGAAAATTCTTATCCCGTTGAGCCAATTCACCTTTTTTATGATTCCCTTGCCTGGATTATTGAGCACATATCAAGACACTCTTCTTGTTATTTTTGTGTGCCATGTAGTGTGCATGATGGGGCGGCATGGCTCAGTGGGTAGAGTGGTCGCCTGGCGATCGGAAGGTTGCAGGTTCGATCCCCGGTCCTGCTGAGAAGTGTGTCGAGGTGTCCTTGAGCAAGACACTGTTCCCCTAACTGCTCTGCCCTGTGATAGACTGGCGAACTATACAGGGTGTACCCCGCCTCTCGCCCAATGAGAACGGAGATAGGCTCCAGTTCCCCCGCGACCCGATTTCGGATAAGCGGTTGACAATGGATGGATGTAGTGTGCATGTTCAAGCTGTTTGATGAGTGACATAAAGGAAGATCCGATGGTGATGCTCCAATAATGGTGTGTGTTGTGATTGCTGAACATTAACTGTCGTATTGGTGTTATTCCAGCAGTGCATATAGTAGTACATTATAGTATAGTTTGTCTGTGACTGTGTTGGCTGTATCTGCACCAATATGAGAAATTTCAGTGTGTTGGTGCGGCAGTTTGTAACTGAAGGCTGAGCCTCAACTGAAAATCCATTGTCTACTACGGGGTTTTGGTAAATGTTGCATTAACATTAATATGGGCAGGTAGAGGTTGAGGTTAAGTCAGTTTAAGGTAGGTTAGGTTAAGCTTTGGTAAGTTCAATTAAGTAGGGTTGAGCGAACATGGGACTGAGGGAACATGGAACTGAGGGAATGTAAACATCTTCCTGTTTTCAGCATGCATAAGATTCTTTACTGTGCTAATAACATTGGTTAAATGTGGCAGTAGGTTATATTCACTAAGCTGAGAGCTAATTTAGTCACTGGTGACTTGCCTTAAATGTGAAAAGCTTGGTGGCTTTATGTTAAAGCACAAATTCAAGCTGCGACTCTTAAATATGCAGCAGGAGGCCAATGTCGTTAAGCTATAGGATAGCCATTAGCTAGATATGATAAGTGGTAAAGCTGCTAGCCTTTTAAATAGTCAGCACCAGAGTAGCCTGTTGTTACGAGGCTTAAGGCTAACTGTCAGCTGTATCATATGCTGACTGGTGGCATTAAGAATGGCTGCTAGCACTGTTATTAATATGCAGCATACAGCTACTGGCACTGCGAAAGTTGCTAACCCTGATCCTAAGGGAAATCCCTACTGTTGACCTTTCTTTGACAAGATGGATGCTGACACAAAGACACACACATGATAATGAATGCTGGGATGAGAGAGAGACCACATTTTGGAGGAAGGGAGCTAATTTGGCAAAGCTAACGATGGTTAGAAAAGGGAAATGTATATGGGACTGGCATCTATGGGAGCTGTATAAAGAAGAGTGAAAAAATACAGATTAAAAAGAGCCAGGGAGAAGGTAAGAACCATAAGATGGGGAGAAAGTGAAAGAGAGCAAAGGTAATTTGGATGTTGAGAAGAGTGGAATGGAAATTGATAAAATCCCTTTTGCATCACTCCGTTAAACACTCACAAAAGTAGAAGTGAATAGAGAGGGCAGGAGAAGAAGCCAGAGATGGAGAGGATACTATATGTGGATAAGACTCCCAGAGATTACAAAAGAGATGATGGAAGAGAGGGAAATTGTGTGTCAAGTATAACAATGTTTTTAGTGGAAGGTTAGGCAGAGTGTGATGACTGGGAGGAAGGAAAGAGGAGGAAATGCAAAAGGAAAGAGGAAAAAAAAGACAACCAAATGCCAGAAAAGAGAAAAGAGCCAAAAGAGTGAAGGTATAGTAGAGAAGAGGCAGAGACAGCAAGCAGAGCACAGCGATTTCCTCACAGCAGTGTTGGTGAGGCTGCAATTTAACGCTCCGTCAGGTCGCAATCAGTGGCTCTGTGTGCGTGCGTCCGCATGTGTGTCTGTGTGTGTGATTGCACATGCGTGGGTGGGTGTAAATGTGGTGGGGGGGAAGCCAAGGGGACATTTAGATACACACCAGGGATGGAGGAAGGGAAAAAATTCCAACATATAGACAGGCAGACTGCAGGGACTGCTACAGTAGATCCATTGACTTTGTCATATTATACCTCAGTTTCCGTGTATGGAAGTTTTTCTCAGGCATGGGTGAACGAGGATTGACCAAAGGAGTGGAGGGAGTGGAGGGGAAACAGAGGGATGGGAAAGAGGGATAGCCAGATGGCAATAGGGGTAGGGGAAAAAATAGGCAGTATAAGAGTGGAACAGGGGAAAGATTAGAAGGGAGCAGGATGTTGGAGAACGAGAGAGAGCAAAAGAGAGAGAGAGAGAGTGAGAGAGAATTAGAATGCGAGTGAGTTGTGAATCAAAGTGGGGCAGATAGATAAATGAATAGAAGGAAAAGAGAAGAGAAGCAATGGAAGGACTGGGAGGATGAGAAGACCAGTGGGTGCCGCAAAGGTGAGACATAAGGACTTAAGGAGTGGAAAGCAAAGGGGATTGAGATGAAATATGAAAAAAAAGGAAAGGGGGGAAAGGAATAATACATAGAGAGAAGAGAGAGCATTATAAAATTATGTGGGATTAAAGGAGAGGAAAGCATACAGGAAAGGGAGGGAAATGACATTTAGCATAAAGGAAGGTGGAAGTGACAAAATGGACGTAATGGACTGGAGACTCTTCAAGGGTGTATCCTTGCCTTTCGCCCAATGAGAACCAAGAAAAGCTCAGGTTCTCCTGTGACCTGACTTTGGATAAGCGGTTGACTATGGATCGATTATTAATAATAGTAATAATAATAATAATAATAATAATAATAATAATAATGTCTGTTATAGGGACAGTGAATATTATTGTACATCCAGAATACAAATATGCCAGATCTAGTAACTAGGCTAATTTTCATTTTATGAAGAATGTGGACAGATGGATTGATGGATGATGAACGTTAGGTCACAGTAGTAGTTGGGAAACACAAACCAGGTATCATAGCGCTGACCCAACATGTTGGTAACCACAATTTGATACAAAAGGAGATCAGGCAGGTATGATGGGGCAAGCCCATTTAGGATTTTATGTCAGGAGAGGTAAAGTAAAGTTTATTCATATAGCACTTTTAAAGACAACTGTTAAAACATGCTTAAAATTAGATTCCTTTATCAGTCCCACAAGAAGAAATTTGGAGATCTCTTTGAAGATCTCTGCATTTTAACCCAAGAGTAGAGAGCTGCCACTATATGGTACTCAGGGAGCAATTAAGGGTTCAGTGTCTTGCTCAAGGATACCCCGACATACTTTCTGCAGGACCGGGGATCAAACATGCAACTTTCCAATCGCCAGATGCTCTACCTACCGAGCTATGCCATCACCCTTTACATACAATTATAAAAAAATGGGAGTAAAAGATAACAAATTTAATACAAATTAAATATGACACAGGAAGTTACAGACCAAGTTAAAACCAACCACAGGTCTATGTTAAGGCTTACTCAAAATGTAGGTTTTGAGAAGCTACTTAAAACAGTCCAACAATTCTGCAGATCTAGTGGATTGGGAGAGATTATTCCAGGGATTTGGGGCTAAATCTGCAAAGGCCCAATCATCCTTCTTTTGGAAGTCAGACTACAGGATGTACAAAAGACCAAAGTTAGAAGATTCGAGTGGTCAAGAAGTGAATTGAGGAGCAGAAGATAGGAAATATCATTGGCGTAAGGTCATGCATTGCTTTAAATGTAATCAACAAGATCTTGTAGTTTACTCTGAAATTTACGGAAAGCCATGGAGTGATGAAAGAACAGTGGTAATGTGGAACCTACAGCTGGTTACGGTGAATAATCTAGCATCTGCATTCTGAAACAGTTGTAAATAATTTTCAGTGGCTTGATTTAGGCAGGAGTAGAGGGAGTTAGAGTAATCTAGATAGGAGAAGATGAAAGTGTGAATTAATATTTTCAGATCCTGAAAAGAAAATGTGTCCTAGAATTATACTAATTACTATTAATTGGGTCAGCAAAGTAAGAAGCTCTTGCATTTTATGGTTTGGTTTAGATACAGTGATATCTCCTTAATATGGAGTCAGTGAACTTTGCAAAATGACTTTTTTTATCTACATTTGGCCTTCCTATATTCTCTTCTTTGATGACAAATGTTGTCATTGATCCAAGGGCTTGTGTTTATAACTGGGACAGCCCTCAAAGTATATGGAGCTGAAAAATAACAAACAGACATACACAAATCATTAAATAACCTAACTCAGTAATTAACATTAGCAAAGTGAGGAGGGCTGCTGGATATACTGGAAAACTCAGTGGAAAATGGCAATCGACTGCTTATTAAAGATCGGAGAGAACATTTTATGTTTCTGAGGTGTTACAGTTGGTGGTAAAGAAACATCAAGGGTAACATGTTTATGATCAGAGACAAAGCTGATTTTATTCAGGGAATTAAGATAAATGTTCAGGGTGAAAACTAAATCAAGGGTGTGTACATGTTTATGAGGGGCCAGTAACATACTGCACAAGGTGAAAATATTAAAATGTTTAAATTAAACAATAAAGAATGAGTTGAAATTATTATTAATATTAATGTTGAAATGACCAACTATAATGCCCTTATTATATTTGAGGACAAGAAGACAGCAGTTCAGGGAATTTATTAAGAAAAGCAGATGAATTGTGGGTCAGTAGATAGTTGGATAACAATTTGGGTATTTACACACAATTTTAAATATTAAAATTTCCAAAATGTAAACCAAAAATCAAAAGTAAAAGGTAGACTAGTCTAATGGCTCTTAAAGGTACCTACTATGCCTCTGCTAAATCCTCCACTAGAGGAGAGTCCTACCCAGTTTTAATGAGGAATAAAAGGTTGGGTTGAGGAGAGTAATTAAATCATTAAGAAATAAGGTTTTACTCGACATGGACTGGGGATTAAGAAGAGCATTAACAACTGAAATAATGGGCTTAGATGGAGTGGAATTGCTACAGCAGACTGTAATCAAATTATCTGCCCGAACAGATGATGGTGCATAATGCAAAGGGTAGTGGATATTAAAGCCTACCCTTATCCTAACAGGAATATAGTAGGAGCCATGGGATGAGGGATAACTTGACTTTAGAAGAGCTGGATTACACACAGCAACAGGTGATAGTGAACTGTAGATATTGTGTTGTGTTGCTGATCTATTTACATGTCTAGAAATAACTGAGGGAACAATATGGGGTATGCATGGTCAGCCGCAAAAAAAATCTCAAGGGGGCCATTTTTGTAAAAATAAAGAAATAGAACCTATGGAAAAAACTATAATCTGGCCATGGATTTGCAAAAAGTGAACAATGATCTCCTTGCCATTTGTATAGATTTTTAACAATGAGCAAAAATATTCTTACCAATTGCAGCCTATATATTCATAAAAATTAAGAATCATATTCTGACCATTTGTATAGATTTGTAAAAATGAACAACCATTTTCTCGCCAATTGTTCTGGCCAGACTCATAATCTCAGAAATCGTCTCCTGGAAGTTGCCGTCCTCCTATTTTCTATGTAAAAATGGGTAAATTTGCACATTTTCATTTACATATGGTCAGAACAAATCATATGAATCAAAATTATCATGATTTGTACTAAATTTATACAAACATGAACACAAATGTTTAAAAGTGAGTAATTTTCAAGATTTGCGACTGTAATGTAAATCATTTTCACATTTGTATCAGCCAAAATATTTTGGTAATCGAGCAATATCCTGTTCCCACATCTAAGAAGGAGCTTGGTTAGTTAATCTTTCTAAGAATTTTTCAACGTTAGTAGCACCTTTCACGGCTGTATTGAAAGTGAGAGTGAAGTTTATCTGGTCAGACTCATGACAACAAGCCTTTGGAAACGTAAGACCTGAGCTTTGTTCTCCTTCTGTCATTGCAGCTCTCCTCCTGTCCTTGACCATCCATTTGAGCTGCAGGTGAACCTAGGTAATGTCAGTGCAGGTGCTGTGTTGTTTCAGTATGAAAGTAGTAGGGATTAATGTCCCTTGAGTGTTTTTCTCAAGGAAATGTAACTTGTACCAGTTACATTATTCAGTTATAGAGAAGAAAACGCTCAATATTGTGTGGGAGCTGCCATATTTTGAAGTTTATGTCGACTCCAGTGTTCTTCTCGTGGTCTACACAGACCGGAGTCCCATAATGATTTTGAACTCCTTGTTGTGCCCGAACCATTGATTTATGTGCTGTTTTTTCTCCTTTGTTTTTCTAAATTCATCCCCTTTTTCCCCTACCCGAATTCCCTGAGTCACCTATTGCTGGATCTGTTGCTTTGATACCCCTCTAAAACGTTGAAAGGAAGGAGGAAACCATAGCATGTGAGTCATCCAAGTCACGTGACCACTAGCCCTCACTGTTTTGCACATCGTAGTCTCGCAGGGAAAAAAGAATGCTTGCACGTCGGAGGAGAACGAAGCAGAGTATGCAGAGTACTATGTTCACCTAACCGCGAGGGCCCAGATGACCCAGAGGGGGACACTAGTGAACCCAGAATACTTTATTCAACCTAAACCCTATATCCATGTGAGGCTTAGCCAATTATACCCCACTAACTCTGGACCTCAGGCTACGGTTGAAAATGGTGCAGCTGGGATTGGAACACCAAACTGCACGACACAGATATGCGTTGAATATAGGTGCCTTAACCTATACCACGAGAGGCCCCTACAATGCGCTTTTTTTTGTTTCTGCATCACATTGCCTAGACCTTCACCACATTAAAGGCTCAGAAAACATTGTGGCAGATGATCTGTCCATCTGGCTCTTTAAATAGCTTGCTGCTCTTTCAATTTTTCTGGTCTTTTGTCATTCTACTATTTCAATTCTTAAAGTGCTTCTCCAGGTGCTAGTGTTGCAGGGTGCAGGGCAGAGAGTAATGGGATGATCAAGGATCCCCCTATAGAAATGATGAGCTACTTTCAAGTTGGTGGTAAAACATGTTTTATTTTTAATTTTAATTTTTTTTTTATTTTAGCCCCCCCCATTCAAATTCTCTGAGTTCCCTACTGCTGGGTCAGTCGCGTTGATGCCCCTCTAGAACGTGGACAGGAAGGAGGAAGCTGTAGCACGTGAGTCCTCCAAGTCACGGTCTTGCGGGGAAAGCACAGTGGTTTGCCGTAGGAGGAGAACAAAGCAGAGTACTCTCCGTTCGCTTAACCGCAAGCGCCTGGACGACCCAAAGGGGCCACTAGCAAACCCAAAATACTTTATCCAACCTATATCCTATACCCATGTGAAGCTTAGCCAATTATGTCCCGCTAACGTTGGACCTCCGGTTGCTATTGGAAACAGCGCAGCTGGGATTCAAATACCCAAGTGGATGATGCAGAGATGCAGTGAACCCCTACACCATCGGAGGGCCCTATTATAGCTATATTCTAATTGTTATCAGTGGATCTATATGAGCCACAAAACAAAGTATCACAAGCCGTGAAAAGAGTAACACTGTCATAGGTGCCTCGAGGGGCGGTAACCCACGAACACCCTGACGGACATCAGGAGTTAGGGAAGCCATCCAACTGAAGAGAGAAACCTTCTGGGATAAGTTATGACAGGAGACTCCAGAGACAGTTGGAAGGTACAAACAGGCCTGAGGAACAGCAGCTTCAGCCGTGGACGAAGCAAGAGTGGGTTCGGGAGGAGTTCGGAGAAGCCATGTAGAAGAACTTTAAGTCGGAACAAAAGCGCTTCTGGAAAACCATCCAGCACCTCGGGAGGTGAAAATGGGGAACCATCAAGCTGTTTATAGTAAGGATGGCACATTGTTGACCTCAACTAAGGAGTGAAAAGGATGATGGAAGGAGCCCTATGATGAAATCCTGAATCCCACAAACTCATCCTCAAGGATAGAGGCAGTGCTGGAGGATGATGAGGGATCAACATCAAAATCCCTGGAGGAAGTGGCTGGAGTAATTAAAGAAAACTCTTCAATCTTTTTTACTATAATGCAGATAGAACGAGAAATTAAGTGTCTTTAACCCTGAAGGAAGGATATGTCCAGGGTGTGTTGGAGGTGAGGAGAGTGTCAGACAGAGTGATAAGAATGAAGCTGGAGTTCGAAGGCGTAATGATGAATGTTATCAGCACATACACCCCACAAGCTAGGTGCAAGATGGAGGAGAAGGAAGATATGTGGAGTGAGCTCGATAAAATGATTGAGAGTGTACCCAAGCAGAAGAGAGTGGTGGTGATTGGAGCAGACTTCAATGGACACAGTGGGGGAAGGGAACAGAGGTGATGAGGAGGTGATGGGAAGGTGTAGTGTCAAAGAGAGGGATGAGGGGGAATATTTGGTGATGGATTTTGCAAAAAGGATGGAAATAGCTATGGTGAATGTATATTTACAGAAGAGGGAGGAACACATTGTGATATATGTAGTGGAGTAAAATGCACACAGGTGGACTATATTTCATGCGATCTGAAAGAAATTTGAGACTGTAAGGTTGTGACGAGGCAGGACATAGCTACCTTCATCAGACAGTGGTCTGTAGGAGGGCTTTGAGGATCAATAAGAGGAAGAGAGTGAATGCAGTGGCAAAGATGAAATGATGGAAGTTGAAGAAGGATGATTGTAGTGCGGAGTTTAGGGATGAGTTAAGTCCAGCACTCAGTGGTAGTGAAGCAATGCCAGATGGCTAGGTAACCACTACAGAAACAGTTGTGGTGCCCTCCAAAGAGTACTGGGAGACAATCTCCAAGTGTGCTCGGCTTGGCTAGAGCTACCTCAAAACTGGTAGCTGTATTTACTATCGAAGAGTCCTCTACCAAGTATTGCCTCAAGGCAGTGTATAGTGAAGAAATGGAGGAATCTCAGTTTTGTCAATTAAGCTCTCATTTTCAAATTAAAGTTAATTCAATGCTTTCAAATGGTATCTTGTGCACTTTTGATCAGGATAAAATAAGTCCCATTTAAATCCATGAAGTTTACAGACAACAAAATGTAATAGCTGTGAAGCGGATCCATTGATTATTACAAATAGTTTATCTGGTATATGAGGTTCCAGCACACACTCTTGTCGGAGGTTGACATTGATGCACCCCCAATTCCGCAAACCTACACAGAAGAAAAAAAAATCATCAACATATCCTATTCATAGTCACATCAAAGTCATCAGGTTTACTTATGCAGAAATAATAGAACACATAATGGAAACCATCCATAGATCACCACAAATATGCTCCCCCATTTGAATGACATGGAAACTACATTGTAATAATGTAGCAATACATTGCAACAATGTTACACACAAAGACAGGCCCAGATGTAGATAGGCCCATCTGGACAGAAGATGCGGAAAATTGCTATAACATTTTCAGCTATATTAAAGAAAACATATGTAAAGGTTTAAGTCAGACTCAACCACAGGGAATATATCATTTATGGAACTTAGTTTTCGAATAACAATTTCGGAAATTGCAAGAAAATTGTACATGATCCATCATGAAAAGGAAACTATGGCACCATCATTACATTTTCCTGCTTATACCCCCAAGAGACGGATCGAGCACCCTAAGGGTGTGCGACAGTTACGCTAGTTGATCTAGTTTGCTGTTAGCCTTCCCCAAATATTTGCAGGAAATTGCAGTTAGGAACACATTTTGTTAACCTAGCAATTCATAATGGACCACTTAATTATGTTTATTCATTTATTTATTTTAATTGTATCCTTTTTCCCACCCGAATTACCTGAGTTGCCTAAGGCTGGATCTGTCGCATTGATACCACTCTAGAACATCGACACGAAGGAGGAAGCCATAGCTTGTGTCTGTTCCAAGTCAGATGACAGCTAGCCCACGCCATTTCACACATCATGGTCTCGCGAGGAGAGCACAGTGCTTGGCCATCTGAGGAGAATGAAGCGAGTGTACTTTCCATTCACTTTACTGCGAGCGCCCCAACAACCCAGAGGGGGATACTAGTGAACCTAGAATCCTTTATCCAACCTAACCCCTTATCCCCATATGAGGCTTAGCCAATTATGCCTTACTAACTATGGACCTCCGGCTGTGGTTGGAGACAGTGCAGCTGGAATTCAAACCCCCAGCTGCATGACACAAACATGCACTAAACAGAACCTTTAACCCCCTACGCTACCGGAGGGGGTTAAGGCCGAAGGCCTGTTTTGTTCAGGCCTACATAACAGAATTCAGATGAGTTGATGAGTAACTTTGCATGGAAAATGACCATATGTCAACTTTCAGCGTGCAAGCCTGAACTGTGAGAAACGTGTATCTGGTGCTTCTGTTTCTGTGTGTAAAATTGATGTATTTCGTGGAACTGTAATGGTATTCTGTCCAATTCAATGTCTGTGTCAGAGTTGTGTGACATTCAAAATCCGAGATATATATGTAGGTATTCCGGCACTGTATGTGTCTTGCCTTGCGTCTTTGCATATCATAAATCATGGAATACCCGTGTAGAATAGTCAAACAGCCCCATAGCAACAGCAAGAAAAAAATCTCTGGCACCACCATTGGTCTACATGTAAAGGATTCAGGATTGTAGATTTAACTCTTATTATTTGTCAAAACTGCAGTTTAGTTGAAAAATCATTTCGAGAGGATTTTTTTCATCTGGATAAGATTGGACAAAGCATTGCCACAGACAAAGTATTCTGTTGTACAGAAAATATTGTGTGCAAAATCACATTTACAAGCACATGTGCATGCACACACAAACTTAGCTTTGAATGATTTATTCATGTCTGTGTCAAGAAGAGAATTAGGGGATGCATTAATATTACAGATGCAATCGTGAGTTCTGCTCAACTGGTCAGTTATAAATGTATCCAGAAACATCAAGGATACAGAAAGCACAAACCATTTCGCTCATTACCAACATGAGTTAACCTTGAAAAGTACCTCTTCAGCCATTAACCTAGCAAGATAGATTGATTCTTAGATAGACTGATAGATAGACCTGCAGTTAACCGCTGACAATGAACATTATCTTGCCAACTGCTTGGTCAGATGGACAGATGGACAGAGGCAAGATGATGAATAGCCAAACAGAGATAACATGGTATCTAACCCAAATTATGGTGTTTCACTAACCTGTAGTAATGTCACATCAAGGCCTCTCATCACTTTCAGTGATCAGCATACCTGAAAGAGCCAGAAATGACATAGAGGGAATTAATGATTGCTCAGATCTGTCACTTCAAATACCATGCTGTTGCAGTTGTCCTTCATATCTAGGAATGGAACACATTTATGAGCTCATGCATTTTGATTTGGTTATAAAACTATGATTTAAGTAGGTTAAATCAAAGTATAATAATCTTGCAATGATCAGTTAAAAGTTTTCAAAAATACAGCGTGTTAACTAAGGTCTCTCAGTAGCAAGTTAAGAGAGTGTAGTTGAGAAAAGGTTGTCAACTTTCAGGAAATAGCAGCTCACTTTTTTCAAACAACTTTACCCCTTGTTAAGAATTACTGTCTGCCACTTTTTCCTGACCTGTCAGTCACAGATTTTCACAGAGTTGCAAAGAGTTCTGAAATGTATTTCTATATGGCATAATGTTTAGCTGTGGCAGAGGTTGGAGGACAATCACATCAAAACACACAGACCTATGCTGGATGGGCGCCCCCCCTAAATTCTGTCAGAACACACTATGGCATAACCCGAGGTTATTATGTGATAAAAAGCCATTTTATCTACCATCTTGGTCAGCATTTGGAGTGAATACATTGGGTGATATAAATGACACTCAAGGTATTTGTTCCATACAAGATTTAAGAACGTACTTTTCTCTTTCTGCATTCTCTTATTTTGTTTAATTTCAACTAAGATCTGCCTTAGAAACATATGGAGTTCCCTGGAATTCTCCTCTCCCAATACATCCCATGATACAATGGATTACACCATTATTGTATAGATCCTCAGTCTCTTTAATATTTAGTTCACTGATACAGCACAGGGCCAAGGCTTTACCAATTGAATCCATATGGAAGAGGGAGATGGGGAATATGAATATTACTTTGGATTGGGAGAGAATATGGGGCAATTTAGCTGTGACTTCTAAGAATCTAGCTCACCAACTAATTCATTTCAAAACTATACATACATAGAGCTTACATCACACCCCATAAAATATTCATCGTTAAACTGCAAGTTAAGAATGGTTATATATGCAACACTACTACACCAGGAACATTCTTACACATGTTTTGGGATTCTCTAGTTATCTCTCAGTTTTTCCGTCATGTAAACTCAGATTTAGCAGATACACATGATATTTTTTTATGTTCCTACTCCTGGTATTTGTCTCCTTTATTATAATTCTGTTATCAAGCTAAAGCAAATTCAGTTTAAAAGGGTATTTGCAGGGTTTACCTCTACAAAGAAAAAAAAACTGGTTTACCCCGTTAATGTGTATGAAATTATTCTGGATCCATAGCCTGGTTAACATTGTCAACCTGGGACATGCAACTGTGCAGCTAAATAAGGCGTGACTAGTGACTGTACAAGCTTGGAACTTTTTCTCATCCAAGATAATCTCTGGGGCTAGGGAAACAACAAACAGGCAATCCTGGTTGGGATTTACTGTATCTGCTGAGCTATGTCTGTTGCTTTATGTACTGTCTTATCAACCTCACCAACATTTTTCTTTACTTTATTACCTTTCTCAATTTGCTTTGCATTTTGACATGTTTGTAACCCCTACAGGAAAAGCAATAAAAATGTTGATCACAAAAAACAACACGCAGACCAGAATAATTCATCTACTTTTTCCTCTGCAATGGTCAGAACAAGTTTAAGCCAATGCACAAGTGTATTGGCAAGGACTTCTGTTGCATAATGGCAAAAAAATCAACCGGAATGCACAGTGAAGAAAAGTCCTCATCTTAAGGGAAATCTTCAAAGGCTTTCTCTCAAAAACACATAATTTGGGGTCAGATCTTCCTCCTCAGCAAATCTCTTTGTTTTGGTCCAAATTCAGCTCTTTATTGAATCCTTTTGTATCCGGTAGCACAGTGGTACAATGCTCATTTAAGGAACCGATGAGCCAGAGGTCAAGGTTTTAAAGCCACTGCAGGGCGTCAGGAATGGCATCCGGATTTAATCCCCAAAGCTCTCACTAAATCAAAGTCCCCCACACGCAAAATGTGGGGACTAATCATGAGACATAAAACATACTTCTCATTATTCCTTTTGTATGCTTTTCTTCTCTTGTTTTATTCATGGTCTCACTAAT
>OMLC01095151.1:0-13424 GCA_900302585.1 Regalecus glesne | reverse complement strand
CGCATGCATCACTACCACTGAGCTACCACTTGTCTCAGTAGTCCATGCCGTCACTAATTAACTGACTTGATTGCTCAACATCAAACTAGTCAGGCAGGTGTAACAATAATGATTATTAATATGAATATAATCATCACTATTATCATTTATTGAGCTGTCAGGGTGTTTAAATTCATACTCGTGTGACGGACGCTGCTGTGGAAGTGTGACTATATGTCTTGTGCAATTTGTGCATTAGTGTCACATGGTGAAGCGAAGAGTATCTACTTCCTGTTTTAGACTGCTCGCCGATTCAGGAGAGTAGACGGTGACCGCGACCCATATTGCACCGACAGTGAATACTGTGTCATTCAAGATGCTAGCCCTCATAAACAGGCTTCTGGACTGGTTCAGATCTTTATTTTGGAAGGAGGAGATGGAGCTCACATTAGTAGGACTGCAGTATTCCGGGAAAACGACATTCGTCAATGTGATAGCGGTGAGTAGCAAACAAGCAGTGAGTATTGGCCCAGGCTACTGCCTGAAAGAGAGAGCGCCAGGGTCCATGAACCTTGTTCTGAATTGATTTTTAGGATGTTCGAAACCAGAGTCAATATTTTAAAAAAATAACACATTAATTTTTGTAATATCTTCACATGATTTCCGTGTGTTTGAGTCTCCTTGATTACAAACTTTTCTTCGAAGCCTTACAGTAATCTTTCAACTGTGTTTGGCTAGCTTAACACTTAAACGATGAAGTTGCCACACGAACTGTTGAGATCTGTAACGGGACATATATGTTTTCAAACGTAGCATGCTGTCATTATTATATTTCATTGTAATGAGTCACCATCCCAAACCAAATCATTTGTAAACAACTCTCATGTAACGTCATCAAGGGTGCAGCCAAGCAGATGCACCGGGCCCGTGGCCATGATGATTTAGCTTAAAGATGAGACGTGAGGATTAGTGAGTTTATGACTTGACCATGCGAGTTTATCTTTTTCACACTTGCGTCTTCTTAATCTCCCTCGGCAGACAATTTAAACAGTTATCCGATCCCTGATTTTTACTAGTCAATTTCTTTCACTGCGTAGTATTTATTTATTATTTTTTGTAAAGGCTTCCCACATGCTATAGTCATTAGAGTCAAATATTTAACGTACTTGATATTTTGGGCTGGATACTTGTATGTTTAGCTGTAGCTCAATATCAAGAGCAGGGGCTGATAAAAATCATGGGCTAAATGTCTTCATACGTGATGATTTTCCAACTAGAAGATCACAATACTTAGGGGACCCCCATGCTTGGATTCATCACGAGAATACATTCTTTTCTGCTCACTGATGGTGAGGTCAGCTGATTTGTATTGCGGTTTGAACAAAGCTGCCCTCTCTTTCACCATATCTTTTGAAGGCTATTATAGTGGACCCAAGTCCTGTAATACCAGCAAGGCAACCAAGCCTATATGTGTTTTGGCTATTTTAACATTTTCTAATATCTTAGTCTCTCAAATGGGTTCAGATAAGTCTGCACAAATAAAGGTAGCCATCTGGATGCCTGAGCTGGCTATTCTGAAACTTCTATTTTAAGTCTACATGACCAAATCATCCACTATTATGAATTATTAGTGTCATCTTTGTTGGAATATTATGTGGCATAACATTAAATTGATGATGAAAGTTAAATGACATGTAAGTTTAAGCTTCACAATGGTAATTCAAAGAAAGCACTGTCTCAAATGATTAGTACAGTGAGAGAGCTGTTGTATGTGTCACAATTAGTCCCTACGTTGTGAGAGTTGACACAGATTTAGATTAAGCTTGGGGGTTTAAGACCAGATCATCCTAACACCCCGTGGTGGGTTTGAACCTGGTACCTCTGCCTCATCAGTCCCTGAAGTGCACACTCTACCACTGAGCTACTGCAGCCCCCTTAAACTATTTGTGCAGTAACTGGGCTAATTACTTTTAAGCATTTAAAATTATAGAATGTATGTTCATTTTGATAACCGTCCACTGTGTTGACAGTCACTAAAGACATCAAGAATATTGATTTACTATGGGAATTTGTGAAATTATCTTGACAATTTGAGAATTTCACACTAAATTATGGCACATGGTAGTTGGAAGGCCTACAGCTCAAAGGGAGAATGCAGGAAACAGTGAGGAGATGGTTATCCATTCATCTCTTTGCCTGTTTTAATGTTGTATCCTTCTCCCTGTCCAGTGTGTGACCATTCTCTTTTCTTGGCTTATCTCACACGTATATTAATAGTGATGTGAGTATCTCCTGTGTACCTGTTTTGTCTGTTCTGCCAGGTCTACATGGTGATGGTTGCTACTTGGCTCAAGTCCTAGGCCCTTCACATGGCATCTGGACACTGCTTAGCATTCTTCATATATCTTATAATTATGTTATCCTCATTCAATGTTGTAGTCTAAATTCTGTTTTATTCTGTACACACAACATTCATTGTACGTCTGTCCCTTTTTGAGAGAGAAATCCCTCCTCTGTTGCGGTCCCCGAGGTTTCTTCCTATTTCTCTCCTTGTTAAAGGTTTTTTTTTTCTTTAGGGAGTTGTTCCTTATCTGATGCGAGGGTCTGAGGACAGGATGTTGTATTGCTTTAAAGCTCCCTGAGGCTTTTTTGGGTTATATCGGGCTATACAAATAAAATTGAATTGTCTCTCTAACTCTCACTCTCTCACTCACACACACTTAGCAATAATAGCCAAAACACATCACACTACAGTGTGTGATATATGTTATCTCTGGAGCACATGGGGCACTGATTCTATGATTGCAATAACATAAGGTCTTTCTTCTATTTTTCTCTTATAGTCTGGCCAGTTCAGTGAGGACATGATCCCCACAGTTGGCTTCAACATGCGGAAGGTTACTAAAGGCAATGTAACAATAAAGGTGAGCTAGATTTGCTAGCTTTTTACATGATGTTTCAGTTTTAAGTGTCGTCAATTTCTCTGCACCATTTCTAGTTTAAAGCTTTTCACTGCATTCTGGACCTTAAAGATGCAGTCTCCTGTATTAAGGACAAATGTTAAAATGACTTTTCCATTACAAGACATGTAACCATAAATGTGCTGTGTGCTGGCAGATATGGGACATAGGTGGACAGCCTCGCTTCAGGAGCATGTGGGAGCGCTACTGTCGAGGAGTTAATGCTATTGTGTAAGTATCTTAACATTCCAAAGTGCTGCAGATGGGTTTTGTGAAAAGGAAGCTATTATCACAGATTCCAACATATACAAATCTGAGAAAAGCATGGGAATTCAAGCTGTGTTTTGTCAAAGGTATCGAAATGGTATATACAGCTGATGGTACATACAGATGTCTTTTGAAAGGATAGTCATAGAAAGGTCCTGATTAATCCCTATATTTTAACTCATATTTGCCTGATTCCTAAGTGACTATAAATATCTTCCAGCTTTAGATCATGTATTGAAAATGAAAAGTTGAGTGTAAATATAGACAAATGGAGATAAAATATTACCTACAGAAGATCAATGATATTTGATATGACAAAATTTGTAGGTATGATCCCTTTATCATATAACAGAAAAGCACTTCCTTAGAACTGATTTCAGCAGGATTTTAAATTGATACACATTTTAAAAAAATAATTATTTTAACAAAGTTCTATGGTTCTTTATATAGCTACTCATCTGTTTCCTATATTTGTATGAAATAAAAGAACCGGGCAACTTGTCAACATTTTTTGCATGTCTTGTTGAGGAGATGATAATTGAAACATTTATCTATTTGAATAATGACACATTTGTGCTGTTTCTTTCCTTTACAGTTACATGGTGGATGCAGCAGACAGAGAAAAAATTGAAGCATCCAGAAATGAACTCCATAATCTATTAGATAAACCCCAGCTACAAGGAATACCTGTAAGCCAAACAAGCCATTGGCTGCTGTGTCTTTTGAACCCAGATGTTATGATTTTAATAGTATTTGGTCAGGAGGTTAAATTATATATTTTTTATTTAGTCATTCATTTATTTATTGTTGAGAGTGAAGTGACTTCCTATCATAAGAGGTCAATAGCCTTATAATTAGTGATTACTGCAACTAATGGGTAGCAGTGAGTCACGCCTGAAAGCATTGTATAAGTGGTGATTTGGACCCAACCCAACATATTTAATTAGATTTTATTATCTCAACTAACAGGTTTATTGATATGATGGTGGACATGTTGACTCAATAGGCTTCCAGAAGCTGTGATTGCAGACTACACACAGGCTTTCTTCTTTGCTCTGAATAGGAAGTCTCTTGTAGTTATTGAAGCAAAAGTTTACAGAAATCCTATACCTCTTCTGAGCCAGATCATTTGATAATGCTGACACATCAGTACACCATTGAAAATGACCTGGTGTTTTCATCTGGCATCTAAACAAGCAGCTTTAGAGAATCTGTTATCCTGGTGATTTAGCGAATTGTTCCACATCCTGATGACTGACATTGATTTATTTTTTTCTTTTTCGGTTTGTTATTTTTCAGGTTCTTGTTCTTGGCAATAAAAGAGACCTACCAAATGCACTTGATGAGAAGCAACTTATTGAAAAAATGTGAGACATTACAAATATTTCTGCTTTTAATCCCATATAGCCACTGTTTGTATGTTGGCTGAAATCTTACATCTTTTTATGTGTTATAACGCCTTCATAGGAACCTGTCAGCCATTCAAGACAGAGAGATCTGCTGCTACTCTGTATCCTGCAAAGAAAAAGATAATATAGGTAAGTATTCATGAGGCTAGTGAAACGGTCAACACTTTAGCATTAGATATTCCAGGTTATTAGAGAAGGAATCATGTATTGTGGTTATGTTTGTGCACCACGTCTCATTTATATAGGGGCAGCATAGCTTAGGAGGTAGGGCAGTCGTCTAGTAATCAGAAAATTGGTGGTTTGATCCCCGGCCCTTGCAGTTTGTGTTAAAGTGTCCTTGAGCAAAACACTGCACTCCTAACTGATCTAGCCCTGTGATGGAAAGGTGACCTGTCCAGGGTGTTTCCCTACATTTTGACTGACGAGTGCTGCAATAGGCTCCAGCATGTCTCTGCAACCTGGCTTCAAATAAGTGATTGAAGATGGATGGCTGGATATGGAATGTCGGCACCATTTGTGGTGGTGGCCTTTTTTGTTGTTGACTCATTTCAGTTTTGCTTGTTTTTGGTACCTCTTGATACCACTCAGATTTAAGTTTTTCTGTCCTTTCATTCTTAGATATCACACTGCAGTGGCTCATCCAGCATTCAAAGTCACGGCGAAGCTGAAAGTGAGGTCCTAAAGTTCCAACTTTGGCTGCAGCACCCAATGGCCATGGGTCCTTTACAGTCATCCCTTCCACTGCCTCTGTGATGTAATTCAGCTTTTACAGTTACTACCACCACCTGCATCACCCAGCACACTATCATAGATGTGTAGTCCCTGTACAGCACCACAGCAACCCTAGCTATCTGGAGTTTTGAAAAGTTGTCCGTGTTGTGCTAGAAAGTGGATTGTCCATATCCATCATGCCTTATTAATTGTCACTGCGGAGAAGCTCTGTGTCTTTTTTTTTCTTCATTTAAACTGGTTTCATTCTCAACACAGGGATCTTATGGGTGGAACTAGTATCCACCCATCACCAAAGTTCCATTTGTATTGCCTGCCACAGTTGGCTTTCATGTGACATCATGTGATTGTAGTTTTTCTCAGTTATTTGCCAAATTTTAATGGCTGGCTGTGCAAATGCCCTCAAATCTTAACAAATTCTTAGCAATCTACCCTGCATTTTATTTGCTGAAATGAAAAATGTCCTTTTTGTAAAGTGACTCAAAACAGTGTATACGTGACAGATTATTCATGGCATATTTGCCTTTGAATGGTTGACATTTCTAAACCAATCCTGGAGATCAGTCAGCAGAGTTTTAAGTGCCTTCTGCTAAAATGAATGCTCCACGAGACATTTGCCTAATGCAATTTCAGTGACTTTTCTGAATAACTTGGTATAGACACTGCTTTTGTCATATTACAGTTTCTCTTGGCAATCCCATCTAATCCCATTGTGATGTAATTGGCCAAAAAAGGCTGTTATGGAAATGTCTGAAAATGGGTTGAAAGAATGGAAAACAGGGATGTAGCCATACTAGTTTAGGAAAATGGTACCTTTGTTTGGTCGGCAGACGATTTGAATGCTATTTTGCTGTCGCAGGGACTATTAAATTTAGTTTGAAATGCAAGATGATTTCTGCTTACAGTTCTCAGGTTGTGATAGGATTTTTGGTTGGCTGAATACAGTAGGAGTATGCCAAAATATCACGTTGACATTTCATCATGTTCAGGTTGGAAAACAGGCAGTCAGGGCTGGTCATGCTTGGGAGCATAGAGGAGAGTTCATCAGATTAAATTATGGTATGT
The DNA here is from genome assembly GCA_900302585.1 of Regalecus glesne. Taxonomy (NCBI): domain Eukaryota; kingdom Metazoa; phylum Chordata; class Actinopteri; order Lampriformes; family Regalecidae; genus Regalecus; species Regalecus glesne. The sequence continues at coordinate 7,015 of OMLC01095151.1, read as the reverse complement.
CCGTTGTCATCAATGCTTAATATCTCTTACACTATTGCCTGAGTCATGATGGCTTATGTTACGCCTTTCAGGCCAAGGATAAAGCACCAAGCTTTCAGAATGACGTCTTGATTGAAAGCTATCTTTTTCTTTTCTGCGAGAAGACAATGATTTTCAATTTTTTTTTGGCTGCTGGTTGCAGATGTTGAATTGCAATAATCCGACTTTATGGATATTAATAAGTCCCTTGCTTGGTCAGAGTATCTCAATTTGAATTTAATTTGTGCTTTGTATGTATACATGTTGGAGGACGGGGTATGAATTGAATGTCAATATTTCCATAAAAGCCTACATGACTTATGCTTTGATATCTCATCTAGCTGTCTCGTCAGTCCTCCAAAATACAGATCATCACGTTTTTTGTTTGGTCATATGTCTGTGTCTACTGGTGACTGTTGTAATCCTGAATGTTGATTGTTGGGACCACAACAGAAAATTGGGTGACTGTGGGCAATCAGTAAAGCTTTGTTACTTGTGTGCAATTTGTATGTGCATGTGCTGTATGTATCCACATTCATTTGCAGAATTGTAAATAAGAAGTTAGAGGTTTTTATTCAAATAAATGCTCTTGTAGATGTCATGCTTTCTTCCCCTGTGATTGCTAATAAATTTCTTTTTATTTTTAATGATTTCAAGTCTGATCGTCAGTGCACAGTGGAAATTACAGAACTATTTTCCCCGCTAGGTGGAGGCAAAAGACTGGAAAAGTTAGTAAGTGTGAAGGAGTTTGATGTCTCCACATAAACTTATGCTGGCTGTTTCAAGTTCTGCGTGAAGTTCTCCTTTTGTTACATGCAAGATGGGCCTTATTATTGTTTGGAATTTACAAAATGCCTGCAAGGGTTAAAATTAGATGACATCACAAAAAGGTGAATCTGTTCACCAGGACACACAGTTTTATTGAGAGAGGAAAAAAATCTCTCTAAACTTTACGTCCAGGTGAACTGATTCACCTTTTTTGTGATTCCCTCACTTGGATTATTGAGCATGTATCAAGACAATTAGATGACATCTTAAGTAATTTTTAGCCTCTTTCATTTGAAATTTGCTACCATTGAAAGTATTTTTAAGTTCTAGTTTCTTAGTCGAGCATCAAACACAACAGACAACTTTTAAAACTTTTAGGGACCATGTGCAACTTGTAAATTAACACCACTATTCAATGCATTGCACCAGATTAAAGCTTCATGCGAATTTGCATCTGCAGTCCCTGCATATCTTTTTTGATGGTTGGGAGAAATTGGAGCAGCCGCAGGACACCACTGCAGACACAGGGAGAACATGCAAACTCCACACAGAAAGGACCTGGGATGGGATTCAAACCCGGACCTTCTTGCTGTAAGTAAACAGTGCTAACCACTGGGCCACAGTGCCATCCAAAATTCTGAATCTCAAAATTGAATATTTTTCTGTAATAAAATGTTTTGGATCATTAAGTACAGGCTGTCCTCAAGTTTGCTACCTCTTTGTCCTGATAGAGCAGAGGGTAGGATACCCTTCTCTATCTTTTAATTTATTTATGACCGATGCTTGTTTAGAAAATGACTTCTTCATCCACACAGCTCCTCAAGTGTTCTTGTGCAGAATTTGTAATGAATTCTGTTCTTTTTAAAGAAACCTCTTCAGTCAAGCTACACACAGTTTCTCCCTCTCATTATTTGCATAATTCATACTTATTCATTGTAACTAGTTTAAGTGCACAGAAATCATTTAAAAAGTTCAAGAAATGTTCACTGCTGCTTCCAGACCTCTTAAGAGACGCTCTCAACACTTTTCTGTGTCTTTTGGCAGAGACGTGCTATAATGCATCTTAAAGGAGTAGTTAGAAGTGGAGGAGGGACGCGCTGCAAACAAGAGGGTAATAAAGCAAGCCCTATTCACACAGCTGGAACTATGGTCAGTTCTCAGAGGGGATGTGTGCCTGGTAAAGCCAGAACACCTTAATTAATCTCATTTCTTAACACAGGTTATAATGAACAGCTGCTGACCTTTATTGTATGCCAGGGGGCAGTAGTTTAAATGTGTGGACAGATGCAGGTGTTGTCTGATGTACTCCATGGGTATGAATTGTATTTGTGTGTGTGTGTGTGTGTATTCATTCGCTTGCACTGGAAAAAGGTAGAGCTGTGTGCATATAGGTCCTGTGGGTTTGTCTGTGGTATTGCATGGGCTTGTGTTATGACTACAACGGACACATAGGATTAAGGTGTTTGTTAACCGCTGGTGGTGTGCAGAGCAGGTCACGGATATGACCTGAAGGTGTGACATATCAGTGATGTAGTTACACTCCATTGCCACTGTTAATGAACACTCATATGTAATGTGATAGCTTTGCACCTACCACCCCTCATGCTGTTTTCATTTGTCAGGGATCTGATTTGGAATCCTTTGACATAGATGGATAATCATCACCCAGTTTACTATGAGAGTCACTCTAATTGGTCAGTATAGTCCTGCAATGAAATCTGTCCTCTGCATTTAACCCATTATATTGTATAGAAGCAGTCGCAGTGCCAGGGGAGCAGTTAGGGCTTCAGTATCTTGGTCAAGGACACTTCAACACACTTCTTGAAGGAGGGGGGGATTGAACCAGCGACCTTTCTATCATTAGACAAGCTGCTCTACCCCCTGAGCTCTGCCGCCCTATTTAAGAATTACAATGAATACACCACAGTTTCAGAGTAAGTGTGGATCGCAGATGTAGTCATCTGTACTTCTTATCCATGTGAAGAATAGTGAATTAATTGATCCTCAGCAATATGACACTATGTCACATCATATGCATGTTGCTATCAGACTTCTTTATTTGAACCGGAATGCCTTTCTAAGGGACACAGTTGGTTCCAGATTGAAAGCACCATTGCAGACAGGCTGGTTGAGTTCTGTCTTTTCACCAAAACAAAAGTAAAACTCTGGACAATGTCCACCAACACCTAGTTGAGGAGCCCTGCTTTCAGACAGGAAAACAGTGATGTCACTCAACAATGCCGTACCAAGTTAGCACAAGCTATCTTTGTTATACAAGCTTGTAACCCTTTTTTCCACGTAGTGTCTGCAGTGTGGTGCAGGGGAAGTTTAAACATTGCTTACAAGGAAGGCGTCTGACAGTGTTTTAGAGGGAAGTACCTGATTTTCATATGCAGAAGGTTTTAAGGTGTTTGTTCCAGTTTAGTTTTCCTGTGGAGCGCAGGCTGTTTCCTATGTGTCTCTTGAGGATTAGCATTTAACGCCGCAATTAAAGGCTATAAAACTGGGATGAGCCTCGCTAATTCTATCTAATAGTGCCATTTTCATCATTATAAACAGTTTTTTTTTTCCATCCTGTAAATTGGCACTACAGTGATATCTCATTTAGGTTAATATTTTTTTAATATATTAAAGTCAAGTCAATATTATTTGTATAGCATTTGTCTTAGCAGACTTTATATTAACACAGCATCCTGTCCTTAGACCCTCACATTGGCTAAGGAACAATTCCATTAAAAAATAAACTTTAACAGGGAGAAAAATAGGAAGAAACCTCTGGGAGAGCAACAGAGGAGGTAAACTTAAAGGGGGCCTGCAGTAGCTCAGTGGTAAAGCATGCACTTCAGAAACTGACCTGCTAGATGTTGCAGGTTTGAACCCCCCATGTGGTATCAGTAATGGCCTCCAACCTTAATCCCCCATGCTCCATATAAATCCATGTACACCCCCACATCATGGAGACTAATCGTCATGTAATGTCATGTCATTGTCAGCCTCTTATCCAAAGTTAGGTCACAGATCTGCTGGTGCCTATCCCAGAGTTGATCGGGCAGAAGCTGGAGAAAGACCCTGGACAGGTCACCAATCTATCCCAAGGTAGGCGTGGGGGATTTAGGCTGCACTAATCATGACACGTAAAAACGGACCTCAAAGTAAATGCAAAGAAAAGGAATAAAAATATCCGCTCTCCTCTAAAACATCAATCCATCCATCCATCATCAACTGCTTATCCAAAGTCGGGTAATGGCGGTAGCAGTTAAAGCCAAAGTCCCAAAACTTCCCTTTTCCTGGCCACATCAACCAGCTTTGACTGAGGGATCCCAAAGCATTCCCAGGCCAGTGTGGAGACATAATCCCTAAACCTGGCCCTCAGTCTACCCCTCTAAAACAATTTCATTAATTCCATTCCATATATCTTCAGAGAGGTGGCATGGCTTTGTGGGTAGAGCGGTCATCTGGCAATTAGAAGGTTGCAGGTTCAAGCTGAGCACCTGCAGACAAGTGTCTCAGTGTCCTTGAGCACAACACTGTTCCCCTAAATACTCTGCCCTGTGATGGACTGGCAACTAGTCCAGGGTGTGTCCCCCCTTTCACCCAATGAGCACTGTCATAGGCTCCAGTTCCTTCATGACCCAACTTTAGATAAGTGGTTGACGATGGATGGATGGATGGATGGATGGATGGATGGATGGATGGATGGATAGATATATGAATCTTCAGAATTCATTTGCATTTCCAGAGTGGATACATCGCAGGCCAAGATATTTACTTTCCCTTTAAAATGAAAAACGAAGTTAGAAAAAAAAACGGAAGCTGACCAAACAAGAAGTTGGGTCACACCATCTCAAATCTTTGAGTAGAAACTTTGGTCTCGAGGTGTAAATGTGTTCAGTTAGAGAACAGCATTTCCATGGTCAGGCATTATAATAGGGGGAGGGATCAGTCAACCGTTGATCAAACAGACCAACAAGTCATACAATTTTGTGTCAGGAGCACAGACTTCCTCTGTCAGTTGCTGCCAATGACTCAGGTGTTACAGACGATTCGTCAAGGGCCGGGGTATTCAACTGTTTATTTACCTTTTAGTCACCACTGTCTGTCTAAAGCTCATCTCTGTTCATTTAACAGAGATGAGCTCAGAATCCCACTGTCTTCAGCTCATCTGATTATGGGGTGATTTATGCCAGGATCCAACAACCACTGATTGCATCTGTTTTATGGGAAGCAAATAACTTGTTCCAAAGTTGTAAAATTATAGTTTGGGGGATGGAGGTTTGGATACCCCAGGCCTCGACAGGCATCAGCAAACACTTCATCTACGTCTCTGTGTGGGCCATAATTTGGCACTAATCGCTACGTGTGGAATGCCATGTGATTCATATGGGCCTGCGCGGCACATATCGCTGTCCTTTACGGCTCTACACCCCATAAAAGACATATGGCTACACATGCATACTCACCCTGCAGACTTATAGTCAGACTTAATAGGGCTGCTTAGGTGTAAACGTTCCCACACTTGATTTGCTGTTATTTTATAGGTGGAGATAAACTGATTGGAACTTTTTACAGGGAGCAGTTATGCTCACACATCTTTGCATCGGGTGTTATCCATATGATAATTTTTTGAAACATTGTCATCTGGAAATAAATCCAGTTTATGAATTTTGGAAAATTCTGTTTGAAATATGGGGGAATGTTCTAACTGGTCTGAGGTGAGGTGAGGGAATATAAATGGTCATGCACTAGACAGGAAAGATCATTTCCAGCAGCAGGTGAATTACTTGGTGACGACTGACTCCCAACCAGCAGTTCTCAGAATTAAAGCAAATATCTATCTGGTCCCATCAGCCGCTAGGTCATTGAATAAATGGGTCAAATCATCAATGAATCAATCAGTCAATAAATCAATCGGGTAATCAAACAATCAATCAATCCAATTCTGGATTCAGGTCATTACCATTAACTCACTAACACTTTTTCTCAACCTTGGGGTTAGGACCACCCAGACAGACACTCCTCACTCAATTGTGGGGTTTGCAAGTGAACATTTTTCAATTTGAACCAGATTTATAAATGATATTTATTTCAAATATTAGAATTTCTCATCATGTTTTTGACATTGATTGATATTAATTTCCTGTAAAAAAAAAAAGTTAACATGGTGACAAGGTCATAGGTACTGTGGCCCCATCCATAGGTTTAGTGGTTTCGTCAGGAAGGGCATCTGATGTAGAACTCTGCCTAATCAGTATGCCGATTGACAAGACCATACCGGGTTGGTCAAGGCCCAGGTTAACAATGGCTGCCATTGGTGCTGTGCCCTCACAGGGTACTGATGAAAAGTATAACATCCGCTGTGGTGACCCCTGAGAAACAGGGTACAAGCTGAAAGAAGATCAGTTTCATGTAAAGAAGGGGAAAAAAGCCTTCCAACAAATTTCTCAGCAAAGAAATAATAAATCTTGAAATCAGAAACTAAAAACCATCTCTCGGGGTTAAAGTTCACCAGCATACTTTAAAAAAAATGAACAGCAGGGAGCCATGTGATGTGAAGCCCTTTGCTTTGTAGGTTTTGCTGCAAGTTTATAGAGTGAAAGTTGTTTTCATTTTTTTAAGCTTTGTTAAACCAATACTTTCTTTATTCAGAGTAAAGCTGCTGAGACGTCCAGAAGCAATAATTCCGTTTCTACTTGGTGAGAGCAATCTCTCCGGTCCCTTCGGTTATCCCGTGTCCTCTCAGATAGCTTGCTCCCCTGTGAATGCTTCCCTTTCCTCACCTCCCGCCTCCGATTCCATTAAAAACCACAACCACAGCTCCCAGGCCTCTCATCAAATAGGGTGGCTAATGCGTTTTTGCTGCTTTTTGATTTTTTTCCCAATGTACCTCCATATTTACATATAGATTGAGTATTTATCAGCCCGCGTTTTAAGGCAGTCTCACTGTAGTCCACTTTATTGAACCATGTTGGATTTATGTATGTATATTTAATGAAAAGTTGATGTAGGGAGTGTAATTCTTTGAACAAGGGAGTACGCACGGTTTGTGGGCAGAATAGTAATGTGAGGGGCCGAGAACACCTCAACTTGAAATAACCAACTTTTGGATCTCCTGGTACTTTGTTTTTCCCTTTACTAACAACTTGTCGGAGACTTTCATAGAGGCGGGACTCGTTGTCCTGTACTTTGTCTCACATTTGTTGCCAAGGGTTTGGATGTAACCCCACCCAAC
>OMLC01095148.1:0-13270 GCA_900302585.1 Regalecus glesne | reverse complement strand
GAAAGGCTGTTAGCCCTTTACTATCGAGTTGGACCCTCTAGTTGACTGGTTAGCACGCTTGCCTTTGGTACCAACATCCCGGAGTCAGTTCCTGATGTTGCCCCCAGCCAGGAACTAACATTTCCTCTCCCCATTTATCAGACCTTAAATCCCTCCACTTGGTGTTTTCTTTTTTATTGTTTGAGGTTTTATCTGTCATTGTAAATCCATCCACTTGGCCCCATTTGTTTAGTCATGTTCTATCATGTGGCTTCAATGGGGCCTATGGCTAAATATTTTCTGTGCAATGTTTTACAGTCATGATCCTGATAAAGTAAGGTGAGACTATCAGATACAAGGACTTGTTGACTGCATTTGATATCATTTAGCCTTTACTTTATTTTTGTAGAGTGTGCTTGCACAGTACATTATAATTTCCCCTTGCGGGACTGATAAGGGAATCATTATTATCATTATTATTATTAAAATGATTCCAGTTGTACCATGGCTTCCCTTATCAGTTTGGAAAGGGGAAATTTGGATTTCTCTGCATTTTAACCCATCCTATTGTAAACGAGCATTGAGCTGCCAACACACGGCACTCAGGAGCAGTTAGGGGTTAAGTGTCTTACTTATGGACACCCCGACATACTAAATGTAGGACCAGGGACCGATCCTGTACCCTTCCGATTGCCAGACGACCGCACTACCCACTGAGCTATGTCGCCCCTGTGTATTTGTCCCTAAATCAGATTACATAGTTAAACGCAAAATGAGTACAGTGTGTACTCAATATTCAAGATGAGAAATTAAATATATTTAATTCAACATTTCTCAAAATGAAACATACAACTCTTTTTTGACTGTTACAGTTCAGCCATCCATCCACTCTCAACCACTTCTCTGAAATCAGTTCATGCTGTCATCCAGGTCATCCAGCATTCACTGGATGACAGGTGGGGAAACACCCTGGACAGGTTCCCATTCCATTGCAGGGCTTCAGCAAATAGAGGGTTCAGTGTCTTGCTCAAGGATACAATGACATGCTTTCTGTAGAGGCTGGGGATTGAACCACCAAACTTCCAATTATTAGACGACCACCCTACTTCTTGAGCTTTGGCGCCCTATTGTTAGCTTTCATTCATACTTTTTTTTAATGAAAGATGAAAATATAGCTCGAAGTATAGCTAGCTGTAAGGAAAAAAAAGCCATCTTTCATAAAAAGTTAAAATTAAAAAATCTGAAAGAATTATATATTTTCCAACCATCTATACCCAAAACAAACTAGTTTCCTACTAAATATATTGTAGATACTAAAGAGAGTCTACAAATGGAGTTATTAGTGAAGACAAATCAAACTTGCAGTTCTCAATAGGGAACAATTTAAGAAGCCTGCATGTCTTTTGTTCAACCATAGTGTTGATACAGCACGTTCCTTCATCATGATAAAACATTTTGTTGTAACATTAAAAATATAAATAAATAAAAATATATTCCATTATTGGTCCCACAATGGGAAATTTGGAGTTCTCTGGATTTTGATTTCTGCTATTATGTTGGAGCACTGAGCTGCCACCATATGGCGCTTGGGGAGCAGTGTGTTGCTAAATGACACCTCAACATGCTTTCTGCAAGACCAGGGATCTAACCTCAAACCTTCCGATTGCCAGACGACCACTCTACCCACTGAGGTATGCGACCCCATAGACATGTTTTCTTTTAATGACAACAAATAATGATCAATGTGAACATCAAATTTTATCCATTTATTGTTAGACCTTTAAATTGAGACATAAAGATATTTTATAAGCAATAAATCTCTGTTCAAATAGCATGAGTCCTAATCTGAAACACAGCAGTGGAAAGTTGGGACAGACTTGTCTTTTATCTTCAATGAAAGCATAACTAGGTGTAATACTAGACTTAACAATCCCTCAATGTCATTGGAAGGCTTATCCGACTTTCTTTTCATCAGGAAATATAATCATACATATGAAAAGGAGATCAATATTATGACTTTCATCACAGTGCTAGTCACCAGACATCCTCCCATTCCAAATACAGTGATGTTTCTGTGTCAAAGAGAACAAACCAAAGTAATGCATACAGTGGCAAATGCATATGACCACAGTCCATAAAAAGATAAAAATGTGTCTACAGGGCTGTGGAAAGGCACACTTCACCCAGCTGGTACTGAGCTTCAATGGCTGTGCATCCCTGTTTCTCTTGGCCTTTGAAGTTGAGTTTGTTGAATTCACTGGTGATCACTGAAAGTGTCTTTCCCTTCGTCTCAGGCAGAACCAAGCCAATATAGAGAGCAGATAACAGGCAGACTGCACCAAAAGGCACAAAGCAGTACTGACCCAGCTCACGCTGTAGTAAAAGACAAAAGTTAAGTTCTTAAACTGGGAAGTCACATATGAAATACTTGTCATTCTTCATCAAAAACTGTATATATCTATTGAGCTCACTTCCAAGATGCAATGACTCCATTTCAGGGGGAAAAACATTACTTGTACCTAACCCTTCCGATTTAGTCAGCTAAAGGAGATCCAGTCCAGTACTATGCTTTTGAAAAATCTTTTTGTACCCTTTTTAAAAAGTCCAAACATTTTTTTCATTCATCCATTGTCTACTGCTCATCCGAAATTAGGTCACAGGGAACTAGAGCCTATCTCTGTTCTCATTGGGCGAAAGGCAAGGTACACCCTGTATAGGTCGGCAGTCTATCACAGGGCAGAGCAGTAAGGAGAACAGTGTCTTGCTCAAGGACACCTCGACATGCTTCTCTGTAGGTGTAGGGATCGAACCTGCAACCTTACGATTGCCAGGCGACTGCTCTACCCACTGAGCCATGCAGCCCCTTCACTTTTTTTTTCCATTTTAATTTTAACTTTGTAAGAATATCATATAATCTATGAATGAATTGCCATCTTTATAAAGGAAAGGAAAATCACTGTATTTGGTCCTCTGCATTTGACCCATCCTGTTATATAGGACCTGTGGGCAACTATAGTACCTGATATTTAAACCAGTATACATGATTTTAGGCTAGTATTATGATGGAGGGGTTGATACACTGACCACCAGGAACGGAAAGATCATTCCAATGATAAAGAGGTTGAGCCACATCATGGAGCCGGCGATCATGTAAGCAGCTGGTCGATGAGTCTGATTGAAAAGCTCAGTAGGCAGGACTCCAGTGACTCCAGCTGTGAATGGCAAAAATTACTTTGTGATTGATCTGTATCAGATCCATATCCCTATCCTGGGCCAAATATTAGATGTTAGTTGACACCCACTATCCATGGCTTTTCAAGGGGAAGATAAATTAATTTAATTATCAAGTTATATCTTTGTAATCAAAGCATGTGTGTGTCAAGATGCATGTATGTATGTATGTGTGTATGTGTGTATGTATGTATGTATGTATGTATGTATGTATGTATGTATGTATGTATGTATGGGTGTGTGTATGCATGTCTGTATGTGTGTATGCATGTCTGTATGTGTGCATGTGTGTATGTATGGGTGTGTGTTGTACACGCTCACACACACCCACACACATATACAGAGTGGGGAAAAAGTATTTCTCCCCCTGCTGATTTGGTGGCTTTGCTGCCTTTCAAAGAAATGAACTGTCTATACTCTTCATACTAGGTTCATCTTAACAGTGAGAGACAAAATATTTTTTTAAAGCTCAGAAAATCCCAGTATATGAATTTTAAATATTTATTTGTGTTTTGTTGAGGAAAATAAGTGTTTCACCCTACCAAAACATGGCTCAGTACTTGGTGGAGAAACTCTTGTTGGAAAACACAGTGGTCAAACTGGCTTGTATGCTCAATAATCCAGGTATGGGAATCACAAAGAGATGAATCGGTTCAAATGGATCAGAAGTTCTGATCCAGTTGAAGCGATCCATGTCTTTTTGTGAGAGTGGTCAAACGTTTTTTGTAGTTGGCCACTAAATTTGTGCAGATCGCAGGAGGGTTTTTGGCCCACTCTTCTTTGCAGATCCTCTCCAAATCCTTAAGGATTTTAGGTTATCACTTGGCAACTCACGGCTTCAGCTCCCTCCACAGATTCTCTACAGGATTAAGGTCCGGAGAGTGACTAGACCACTCCATGACCTTAATGTGCTACTTCTTGAGCCACTCCTTTGTTGCCTTAGCCATATGTTTTCCGTCCTTTTCACCCATCCATAACCCATTTTCAATGTCCTTGATGAGGGAAAGAGGCTCTCACCCAAGATTTCACAGTACATGGCCCCATTCATCCTCCCCTCGATCAGGTGGAGTCATCCTGTACCCTCAGCAGAGAAACAGCCCCAAAGCTTGATGTTTTCGCTACCATGCTTGACAGTGAGGATGGTGTTCTTGGGGTTCAAGTCAGCTTTTTTCTTCCTCCAAATACGGCAAGTCGGGTTGATGCCAATGAGATCAATTTTAGTCTCATCTAACCACAGCACTTTCCCCCAAGCCTACTTTGAAACATTCAGGTGCTCGTTAGCAAACTTCACATGGGCCTGGCCATGTGCCTTCCTAAGCAGGGGAACCTTGGGGGCACTACAATATTTAAATCCATTACAGTATAGTGTGTTACCAATGATCATCTTGGTGACTGTGGTCCCAGTTGCCTTGAGATCATCAACAAGCTCCTACTGTGTAGTTCTGGGTTGTTCCCTCACCCTTCTCATGATCGGTTTACTCCATGATGTGATATCTTGTGTGGAGTCCCAGACTGAGGGATATTGATAGTCAATTGGTGTTTCTTCAGTTTTCTAATTATTGCACCAACAGTTGACTCCTCCTCACCAAGCTGTTTGCCAATGGTCTTGTAGCCCATTCCAGTTTCGTGCAGGGCTACAGTTTTGTCACTGATATCCTTCGATAATTATTTGGTCCTGCCCATTGTGGAGAGGTTGGAATCCGATGAATTGATTGATTCTGTGGACAGGTATCTTTTATACAGGTAAGGAATACTTAATTAGGAGAACTAATTAAGTAAGAGAACTAATATGTGTGGCTCCTGGTCACATAACCAGTCTGTGGGAGCAAACATTCTTGGTGGTTGGTAGATGAAATACTTATTTTCCTCAAAAAAACATAAATTATCAAAATACCTTGAAAGAGAAAACATAGCATCACACGTGGATGATGAATGGCCCTCTACAGCCATGTTTTTCTGATGATACATTTTCAATTCAAATCTGTCTATTTTAAGCCCAGAAGATTTGAGCCGCTAGATATTATAGCAATAGGATTGTTAAAGTATAAGCTTTTTTTGCCCAGACTTCATTAGGAATTGACAAGGATCATTCATTACTCCACAAACAAAAGTTTCACTTGATCAGGAAAACAACAACAACACTTTTTTTCAATCTTCTTGTCCCATTATCTTCTCTGAAAAATGTGACATGTCTCCTTTTTTCAAACAGTGAGGTCATAGTAAATTCACAAATATATTCAAGTGGCAAAAAAACAAGCCACGTGCCATGTTTTCTATGAAGTCAATGTACTTACCCAAATACCTAAATATCACATCCTTTGAGATGTAAAACAGAATGAATGTTCAAGTATATTGTTTTCATTTAAAAGTTGATTTAGCATATAAAAACTTTTAAAAAAAACTTCTGTATAATAGCAGTATATAAATTTGACATGAAAGAAGGTATGATATACATTTTTATGTTTTAATTAACAAATGCATCACAATTCCAACTGACCTGGCCCCATGCCAAAGCTGAGTATGTAGGTAAAGATGCACGCCATGCTCAAATATGGCATCCATGTTATTTTGTGCTGTTCAGAATTTGTAGGAGAAAGTGTCAACAGTTAGCACCTCACAAGCAGTAAGTGACACTATATTAAAATTTCCATTTGATAGATAGAGTAGAGAAAATAGAGAGGATTTGATCTAACTGAAAGTAAAATTCTCTGTGAATAATTTATTATGTTAGTAGTGAGTAGTGCATAAGGATCGACAATGAAACGTTCAATGAATCCTCAGTTTAACATTGATGTCTGAAAGCTTTTGGTTTAAACTGAATATTGTTAAACATTGTTCAATAAAAACAGTCTGGCTATTAACAAAGTGACCTCTCCATTTCCACAGAAGTTAATGCTGGACCCTTTCGTTTGGGGGAATTTTAGTGCTATTTCCTAAAGAGTCAGCTATGATGGCCATCAACAAGTCACTTCATTATAAGAAAATCCAAAGAAACTTCATGAAAATGTACAATTCTGATTGTAATATAGATTAAAACACTTTTCATTGCCACTACATTAAGACATGCTCATGAACCCTAAATAAATAACATGTCCGTTTCTACATGTCACAATACTCCCCACGTTGTGTGAGTGGACATGGACTTACATGGAGTCCTCTTATGATACCTGCACTGTGATCAAGCCTGGCTTGGAACCCCAAATAAATTCATACAGCAAATTTCATATGGCTCGGTTTTTACACTCTGGGGGTCAAATCAACATTGGGAATTTTACTCTGCATAGTGCTGCAGCTATGTTGGATTACCAGAGCAATGCTAACACAATGCATTTTACCTTTTTACAAAAGGGAACTGTCGATAGAAGAAAAATACCTCAAATGAAAGTGCTACTGTGAAGACCACTGCCCATCCAGCCATGAAAATGTACCCTCCCATCAACATAAACCTGCGGCCTTTTCGTTCTATCAGCAAGTTCTGAAAATATAGAAATCCCAAACTGGTTAACAATCTGATATATTAAGAAAACACTGATGTAACTTCATCCTCTAAGATATGAACTAATTTATGATACAAAGCTTTAGTGGCATAGGGAATTTGATTTGAGATATTCAGTATGTAAATGTATGTAAATGTATGTTTTCTTATTGAATAACTGTTCCGGCAGTCTAGATTAAGGATTAATCAAGGGAGCTATACACAGTCTTTCTTTTGCTTAGAGATACTGTAGCCTAGCAAATAATTTGCTCCACTGAAAAATACTTACACACATGATACAGGCAGTGAATTCACATGTGCCAGTGCCAATCGTGACATACTGGAGCTTCTCATCAGACATACCAGCCTCTTTGAATACATATGATGCATAGAAGTAAATCTGTAAACAGAACACACAATGTAAGAATCCTGCATCCTTAACAGTTACTTTGGTGTTGAGTTTAAAAAAAGAAAGTAATCATAAGCTGATTTGGCCAAGCATTTTCTACATAACTGCTGTAATACCCAGTCCCTTTTCTTGAGCTGCCAATGCTGTAGCTCAAATCCTTTCTTGGGAATGCTTCTTACTACACTTTCGGAAAGAGACCTTAGTTATCAGTGCCTTGTTTATTAGCACTCATCTTTAGAGAATGGAGGAGGGTGAGGAAGCTTCAATGACTAATGTCAATAAAATGATACGAAGATTTCACAGCATGTTGTGAACTTGGGACATGATATCCTACTCACACGTCATTCACTCAGCATGACACTAGTGGGAAATGCTCTAAGAGCATTAATTTTTAATACGGTGTGTTGAAATGTACAACACCTGCACACAGCATGAACTATTGATGGAACTTCTCAAATTTCTAATCAAGCTTCTCTGAGAACTGGAGGGAAAAAGGGCGGCCAGAAGTTCATCTGATCTGGTAACCAGTATGTTCAGTATGTGTCTCTCACCAGCTATTGTTTAACATTGATCTTTTGAAGTATGTATGTAACATGTGAAACTGAATATGCGACTGGATGCAATGTATTAAAGAGTGTATTCCATGTTTTCTCCGAGAGTGTGCAAGGCCATCAATCCCTCTCACCGAGTCATTACCACAAAGTTGCATGGCACTGCTTATGACCATTACAGAGAGAAGTTGCCAGCGGACACTGCGATCTGTAAAAAGTTCCCATGGTCGACTGGGCCTCACACCCTTGGTTTCAGCTTGCTCTTGCAGCATTTCATCCAGCTCACTGCTCTGGACCTCACATCCACGTAACCTTCTCAAAGCTGATGACAAGGAAAACATCACAAATTAAGACTATGTTGCTGACAATTTATTTATTTTCCCTCCTGGTCTTATTACTTTATTCACTTCAATTTCCAACAAGGATATATTTTCCAATTGAAACACTTGCCATTCATACAGGCTTCTTTGTCACCCTTATCAATAAGTAAGTATCTGGGGCTTTCTGGGAACCATGGCAGTGTAAGGAGTTGAATCAGGCCAGGAATGGCATTACTTGCAAGAAGGTACTGCCAACAAGATTCACTGCCCAAAATCTCTCTGCAAATAAATGGAGACCAATGAAATAAATATATTTATCTCACATTTCCATCCCAAGCAAAGATCAAGCTATTAGATTACTCTGATACAATTATGTCTCTACTTCGATAAGATGTGTTTTCTGTTCATACCTGAGCCCAATCACTTGTCCTAGCACCACCCCAAATCCCGTGAATACGGCGGAAGACAATGACACAGCCCCTCGTAAGTCCTTTGGTGCACTTTCTCCAAAATACATAGGTTGCACATTCATACTGATACCTGAAAATTGAACAGGGGATGTTTTATGTCAAACAATTTAGGTTTCTGTCAAGCCATTGCAAGTTCATTGTTATCATACATTGGACATACCAGCATTTATTCCAACCAGGATGCGTGAGATAATAATCATCTCAAAAGAATGAGCAACTCTACTTGTCAGAGCCAAGAGGGATCCAGCCATGAGGAAAATATTGTTCAACAGTAAGCAATTCTTCCTTGGAAAGAGAGAAGAGGATGGCATTGTCTGTTAACAAATTTAAGTGACTTTAGGATTCCTGTAAAGGGAAATATTGGCTCCTGCCATCTTTTGGTTGTTATGACGGGAAGCCCTTGTTTCTTCAGGGCTACCTAAATTGCTATGATATCCATGATTTACCACTTTTTATTTGATATTTAAAGTCTAAATTATTAAGTCATCAGACAAAATTGATCCATTGATATGTGTTGAATAAATAATGCTTTCATGTTTTCTTTGGCAAACTTAAACAGCTATCAACTTACCATAGTTGCAAACAATTTGTAGCTCCTTGCTTATTTTTAACTTTTACCTTTTCACCACCCACCACTTTGACCATAATGCATGTACACATACATGCACACACAAACACACACACACAAATATGTATATATATAAAACCTACACCTTAACTTACACCTATTTGGCTTTAAATTATCAGTTTCACAACCTGTACTGTATAGTGGGTGGGTTTCTGTCAGAATGAATTTACCAACCATTGTTCTGCCAATGAGATTCTAGAGCATAGATTATTGACAATTACAAATAGTTCGGTTCTCTTACATATATTTTCTCATACTGAATGATAGATTGATTCTTTATCTTTTTATGTGTGTATGTGATTTGGGAGGACCCTGGGACACTTGGGCTGGGTGCCTCATGGTGGGTCGGGCCTGTAACTTCAGGGTATATTGCTACCTGGTGTGCATGCTCTGCCACTAAGCTACTAACCCCTTCAAAGTTCATCATCCATTTATCCATCCATCATCAGCCACTTGTCCTAGGTTGGGTCACAGGGTCATGCTGGAGCCTATCCCATCTCTCATTGGACGAGTGGTGCCAAATCACCCTGGAGAGTTTGTCATTCCATCTCAGGGCTTGAACAGTTGGTGGTTAATTGTCTTACTCAAGGACCAATTTGACACACTCATATAGCTTGTAATTCCATTATAATTTGGTTATCCTCCCTCAGTGGTGTATTCTGTAAATTGTGTTTTATTCTGTATACAAAACATCCATTGCACACCTGTCTATCTTAGGATAGAGATCTCTCCCCTGTTGCTTTCCCTGAAGTTTCTTTTTATTTCTTCTCTCTGTTAAATGGGGCGGCATGGCTCACTGGGTAGAGTGGTTGTCTGGCAATCGCAAGGTTCCAGGATCAATCCCAGGTCCTGTAGAAAGCATGTCGAGGTGTCCTTGAGCAAGACACTGAACTCCTAACTGCTTCCTGAGCGCCAAATGTCGGCAGCTCACTGCTCCTATACAATCGGATGGGTTAAAATGTAGAGAAATCCAAACTTCCCCTTGCAGGGCTGATAACCGAATCCATTAGTTATTTGCAAGGGAGTTATTGCTTTTCTGATGTGAGGGTCTAAAGACAGGACGTTTTTATTTTAAAGTCCACAGTGGAAAAATGTAATTTTTCATATATATAAATAAAAATGACTTGACTTGACTTTTACTGACCATGATCGAAAGAAATCCCTTGAATGACAAAATTATTTTGTTCCTTATTTGTCATGCACTCTCTAATCAGTTGGTGGTTTCCTTGAATAAGTTATATGAGTACACATGTATATAACCATCTGAGTATCTGCACTCACACAGGAGACCAAATGTTCAATTTGTTCAGTTAAATATATGGCAATTAGTTCAGTTAAATATATAGCTTTTATTGCTAGGAATGTTTGGCAAATCACACATCCCCCAAAAGCCACTCTCTTTTGCAAGTTCTACAGTGAAATCAGCTAAATAGCTAAATAACTTTAGGCAGCACCACAGCTCACCTCCCAAAGTGTATCGTCATGGGTCCAGCAATGAGAGCTCCGGCAAAGCCTCCTAATGAGAAGATGGAGACAATAATTGTCCAGACCAACGTCACCTGGTAGTCCTGCAACTGAATGTCCCAACGCTCTCGACATGTTTCATTGATAAAGTTTTGAATGAACTGCAAGTACAAACAGAATAGCATGGTGAACCACTCATTAACTAAAGGTGTATCCATACACATTGGCATGCACATTAACATGAAAAACAAATACCCCACACACATGTTCATATATATTTTGTAATTATTTTCTTTGTTTGCATTTTCCATGACAGCCAAATGCATTTGTGCATTATTGATACACTTTTTAAGTTAAGCAGATAACTGTTATCAGTGCAAGTACTGTGCACATGTTAATATAAGGTTATAGAAAACGCAAAAGAACAATGAAATATGATGCAATGAGAATTTATGTCCTGATCTCACTGCCCTAATTCTTGTACATGTCAACAACCCCCCCCAACCCCCCACCCCAAAAAAACAACACAAAAAACCACCATAATCCAAATACAGGATTACATTTCTCTCCTGGTCACCCAACTCTCACATGCATGCATATATTTACTTAAACAGAAAAATACAGTGGCATATACAGAAAACTCACAATTGTAGGGGCATTCATAATGGCAAGGTTGTAGCCATATTGAAGAGTGCCTCCAATTGCAGCCGAAGTGACCATTAGCGCCAATATCCTAGCATCGCCCTGTCAGTATAAACAAAGACTGTTGAGTCATCACTACCATTGCAAGAAACATGGCAGTAGTAAGGACACATCACCCTCAAGCTTCTGGTTAAGCACAAATAGCAACAACTTGGGACGAGAGCAGCTGCACACTTGCATATCAAATGACATATCACATTTACACAAATCCCCAAAAAGAAAGATTGAGAAGCAATGTTTTTACAGGGTTGTGTTCATCTGCGACGAAAAATGATAAGACACCTGGCTGTTTGTGTAGTTTATTTCCATAGTGTATCCAATTCACCAATTTACCATATATGGATCTCTACGATATTGCAAATAATGAAATGGTAAAAGATCAAGGATATAAAAAACGAATGGGGGGACGGCCTTAAGATAAACCTTATTCATTTAGTCAAAGGTCCGTTTTACGCGTCATGATTAGTCCCTACATTGCGGGGGTGGACACGGGTATTCATGGTGCGTGGGGGATTAAGGCCCTTCCCGACACACTGAGGCGGAATCGAACCCGTGATGTGATGCTTGACTTGTCATTTCCTGACGCGCGCGCTTTACCGCTAAACCAGCCCCCAAAATAAGGTCAACAAAGTGTATTTTTGAGTGTAACAAATGCAGCTCTTGTATACGAAAAAGGGGTCACTTCATAGCTCAAAGGGATGTAAAATCTCTGAGAAGTCATGTAGAAAACACATGAAAAATAATACCTTAACAAAGAAAATAATGTATACAAGCAGTGACAACACTTTAACGACACATTCGACACGTTCCACATGGAAACGAAACACATGGGGCGGTCTGAAGTCAATTTGATTAGACTACTTTGATCCGGGGGAAAATTGACGAAATTCGGTGCTCCAAACTTTTTTTGTGTGCAACAGTATGGCAAAAGTAAAACATCAAGTTGAACTAAGCCTGTCAATATAGGTACCCCGTTGTAAAAACCAAAGAGTTTTGAAAGTTATGTTAAAAACTACTTAACATTTCCAAAGCAGCTTCTTAGAAACTCAATGTGACATGAAGAACTTAACAAACAGCCTTTATTATAACACGTTTCATTTTTGTACTCAATGGATGTCTATAAATCTCAATAAACTCAACGTGGTCCCAACTAAAGATAATATTCATTAAATGAGTACACTTCACTGATGAAAGAAAGAAAAAAACACCAATTGAAAAACAATTTAGAATAGAAATATGAAGCCTGCCTCATGTTTCCATCACAGTTCGCCTTGTCCTATTACAAATGACGGCCCCATATCGGCACAAGCAAAACTAACGCACACGGACTTATATCCGTGACTGAATGACGCCGTCATTCAGACGAAAGCACATGCTTAACATCAGCTGCAAGAGTATAAGATTACCTGTTGAAATGCGTAAATGAAAGCGCATAAGCATTTTACCTTTGATGTACCGACCTCCGGCATGATGCATGCAAGTTGTACGTCACCAAACAAGATAACGGTAATAACTTCGAGAGTTTAGGGATCGTTTGGGTCGAAATCCAAAATGAATCCGCTGTTAAAACCCACACGGGCCAGACAAAAGTGCCCCGAGGCATCTGAGTCCACCCAACTTTACCCTCCGAGACCACAAGACCGTGCACGTGTGCGCGCGTGCGTGTGTGCACGCATGTGTGTAACCTTGTACGTGTATGTGTTTATATCCTGAGAGGGACATTTGGTCCCTCTCAAGGTTACAAACACCCGAAACTGCCTATCTGTGGGGACATTTAATTGGTCTCCATTAGGAAAATTCTCTATTTCAGGCTTAGAACTTGTGTTTAGGGTCAAGGTTAGAATTAGAATTATGTTAAGGTTAGACGGTAAGGTGATGGTGGGTAAGGGCTGGAGAATGAATGCATTCAATAAGTCTCCCAAGTACAGGGTGACATAGTATGAGTCTATGCGCCCGTGTGTGTGTGTGTGTGTGTGTGTGTGTGTGTGTGTGTGTGTGTGTGTGTGTGTGTGCACGTGCAGCGTGTAGTGCTGCAAGTCGA
>OMLC01095147.1:0-13901 GCA_900302585.1 Regalecus glesne | reverse complement strand
TATTATACATTTTTATTTCTCATTTTACTTTATTCTATCTTCATCCCACTGTAAGATATGTTTATACTTATGTTCAGCTTTCTGCTCAAGGGCATCTCCGTAAAAAGACAATGCAAGCTCTGTTGGTACTCATTAGGCCATATCAAATCCTGAACCACGAAACTGCTGAGCTCCAGTAATGTGTATTCAAAACAATGTAATCTATTTTGCACAAGATAGCGTGCAGAACAGGTGAACCACATATTCGGATGCATCCTGGTAGTCAAGGCCAACAGTCGTACAGCTGCCGTTGGCCCCAACCCTCCCTTTTTATTATACATGTGTTAATAAAGGAAGCTGCAGAGCGGGGAGTTCGGAGAGAGTCTACGAGGAGAGACACAGATGACATCTCTGTGATTCTGCTCTCCCCAAACTGCAGCTTGGTTAAAACTTTACAACTGTCTCCGTGTCACCTCTGTTATCCTGCTCCTGGTCTATTGCTAAACTGTTTGATCGTGAGGATTGGCTTTTAGACCCAACACCCACATGTTTCTGTAACAAAGTCTCCCAGACCAAGAATTTCACACAACTGCATTGTACAACCGGAGTCACAATTAACATCTTGAATAATAATGACAGATTCATTTTACGTGTCAAAATTAGTCACCACGTTGTGAGGTGGAAACAGATGTAATAATTATAAATAATAATGATAATGATAATGATAATAATAGTATCAGCTGATTTTTTTTCCACCATAGTTTTAGTAAGTTCTACAGTGGCTGGTAAAATGAGATCTGCTATCACAAAAGGTCTTCTTAAGCCTTGACTACTGAAAACAAGACAGTGTAAGACGCCTCTGGGGCGTTGGTAGATGTTGTCATTGTCTTTCTCATATTTGACTGATTTCCTCTAAATTCAGACAGCTTTCCGTGAAATAATTCTAACAGTCTTGCCAACACAGGCAACATATTTTGTGCTCGGATGCCGGTTTAGTTGTGATGGTTCCATACTGGCATTTCCTAACTTTTCATCTGTTTCTCCAGTATTACAATTTTCATTCCCACTGCTCAGAGAAATGTCATGCTGGAGCCACTTCTCAATGTCTTTCCTCCCTAGATTGGACTGTTTACAAATGATCCAGTCACAGGTTAGCTAAGGTTAGCTTGACTCTGCAAGAGGCGTATGAGAGATGACCTACATATTGACCTCCATTCGCTCAATAAAGGGCTTCTACATTTTTAAATGCTGATTACAGGACTCGTTATTGTGATGGGGTGGGTTTTAATTAATTTGTAATATCTTCAGTTGTATGTTTTTATGTCTGTTCACTTGTTTTTTTTCATTTTATGTAAATGTATATACTGTTAAATACCTGTCTTTGGTGTGTGTTTGATGGCTCATTGGTGGAGTTCCTAACTGCCAGGTCAGGGTTCTAATCTTGATGGGTGCATATTGTACCGGACTTTGGAAAAAGTATCATTTTGTTTTTTTAGCGTCTGCAAATGAGGTTAATCGGATATATTATGTTGTTGTTGTTTTTTGGGGTAATTTAACCCCTTTTTTCCCCACCCGAATTCCCCGAGTTGCCCCGCGTCAGTCTCTTTGATACCCCTCTAGAACGTCGACAGGAAGGAGGAAGCCGTAGCATGTGAGTCCTCCAAGTCACGTGATGAGCAACCCTCGCTATTTTACACATCACGGCCTGGTGGCCCGAGCACACTGCTTGCCCGTCACAGGAGAACAGAGCAGAGTACTTTCCCTTCACTCAATCATGAGCACCTGGATGACCCAGAGGGGGACACTAGTGAACCTAGAATACTTTATCCAACCTAACCCCTATACCCATGTGAGGCTTAGCCAATTATGCCCCACTATCTTTGGACCTCCGGCTATGGTTGGAAAAGGTGCAGCTGGGATTTGAACACCCAACTGCATGACGCAGAGATGCACTGAACACAGGTGCCTTAACCCCCTACGCCACCGTAGACCCCCAGATGTATTCCGTTTTTTAATTGGCTATTTAGCAAATATTATCAAGTACCACCTGGGGATTGGTACATATACCACTGGTTGAAAACCACTGATGTAGAAAACATCAAGAAGGATTAATAGTTGAACCTAGAATTCATTATAACGGTGCGAAGCATCACCTCAACTTTTGACACATCTGTTAATTACGCTGCTAGGTAGTGATAACCAGTATTTGCAGAAGATATCCCTGCCCGGCATAGCTTATATCTGGCATAATTCAGGAGGAAGGCTGGTCAAATAGTGATTCGAATTAGTAATTGATCCCCTTCCCCTACAGAAAGCATGTCGAAGTGTCCTTAAGCAAGATACTGAACACTTAAACAGACTTTTTTTTCTTGCATAGATCTTATATGACCTCTCAAAGTGCTTTAGAATGAATGCCTCATATTTAACGAGCTACACGGCAGGATATGAACCCGCAACACCTGACTCCCAGGTATGCATTCAACCCACTGAGCCACCGCGGGTCTAACTGCTCAAGCCTTGCAATGGAATGGTGACCTGTTCAGGATCTTACCATGCCTTTCACCAAATGAATGCAGGGATAGGCTCCAGCATGATTCCGCAATACGACTTCCGATAAGTGGTTGACGATGGATGGATGAAGGGTGGATGGAGGGAAAGACCCCTCTCCTGTTTATCTTGAGGTGCACACCTGCCCTTTGTCTATTTGTGTCAGTGCGTTTGTGCAGCTACCTATACAGTATATGTTTTTATCTTTCGTCTGTGTGTATGTATATCTGTGTGCATCCTAACCTGTTTGTAGAGCCATCCTCTAACCACCGCAGGGACGTTGGGGTTCCTCTTGATGGCCTGGTCTCTCTTTCCAAAGCTGTGCACCCTACCGCTGGATCGGGAACCCTGAAACACACAAACAAACAGAAGAAAGAAGAAACTGAATTTTCATTGCATATACATACAGTCAATTTGGTTCTCTGCATTTAAGCCACCCTCTTATATAGAAGCAATGAGCAGCTGCAAGCACCGGAGGACCAACTCCAGTTCTTTTTCCTATTACCTTGGTCAGAGTCACAGCCAAGAGTATAAACCCCTACATCCACGTCCTTTTGATGGTGGGAGGAAACTAGAGCACCCAGAATGAGCCCACGCAGACACAGGGAGAACATGCAAAGTTCACATAGAAAGGTCCTGAAATTCAAACCCAGGATCTTCTTGCTGAGGGAACAGTGCTAACGATTGCTCCATTAAATGTATCAATCTCTATATGTCCATCTACCATATGTCACAGAACCAAAACTCCTCACGTGTGGGCCTCCGGTGGCGTATGGGGTTAAGGCGATGTTCAGTGCATCTCTGTGTCATGCAGTTGGGTGTTTGAATCCTGGCTGTGCCACTTTCAACCACGGCCGGAGGTCCATAGTTAGTGGGGCATAATCGGCTAAGCCTCACACGGGGATAAGGGTTAGGTTGGATAAAGGATTCTGGGTTTGCTAGTGTCCCCCTCTGGGTCGGCCGGGCGCTCGTGGCTAATTGAAGGAAAAGTACTCTTCTTCATTCTCCTCTGATGGCAAAGCACTGTGCTTTCCCCGCGAGACCGTGATGTGTGAAATAGCGAGGGCTAGTGGTCATGTGACTTGGAAGAGACACATGCTACGGCTTCCTCCCTCCTGTCGAAGTTCTAGAGGGGTATCAAAAGTGACGGATTCAGTAATAGGCAACTCAGGAGTTCAGGTGGGGGAAAAGGGGATAAAAACTTTAGAAAACTAACTCATCACATACACAGACACATATATCAACTGCCACCAATGAATAACCTCACAGCTCTACACAATCTCACTCCTTGCTTATTCATTTGAAAGTAGACAGATGAGTAAAGAACACCTGAAAGTGACAATGGGGGCGCATAGCTTAGTGGGCAGAGCAGTCATCTGGTGATCCGAAGGTTGCAGGTTCAATCCCTGGTCCTGCAGAAAACATGTTAAGATGTCCTTGAGCAAGACAGTGAACCCTTAACTGTGCCACATGGTGGTTGTTCACTGCTTCTGTACAACAGGATGGGTTGGATGAAAAGTACCAATTCCACCGGGCTGGGGCAATAAACCGGCAAAAAAATAACATCACCAACTACTGTGAAACAATATTGACTCAGTTCCCTCCCAATTCATGAACGCTTTACCAAACCACTGTGACAAAAAGAGTGCCGAGCCAGAGGGCCAAGATCTCAATCTACTGGTCAAGCTTTGCTCTTACTTTCACCTATGGTCATAAGGGGTCGGTCATGACCAAAACAACAAGATCGCAAATACATGTGGTCAAAATGGGTTTTCTCAGAAGGGTGTCCCTTAGAGATAGGGTGAGGAGTTCAGTCATACATGAGGGACTTTGAGTAGAGCCGCTGTTCCTTTAAGGAGAAAGGAGCCAGTTGGGGTGGTTTGGACACTTAGTAAGGATGCCACCTGGTTATGTCCCAAGTGAGGTGCTCCTGGCACACCTAGCTGGGATGAGGCCAAGACGCCCATCAAGGACCGGTTGGAGGGATTATATCTTCATGTTGCCATGGGAACGCCTTGGGATCCCCCAGTCAGAACTGGCTGATGTGGCCAGGGAAAGGAAAGTTTGGGGTCCATTGCTAGAACTCCTATCTCCGCAACCTGACTTTGTATAAGCGGTTGATGAAAGGATGGCAGGGATACCCATGTGAGTCTCCCTCCTAACATCTTATTCTCTTTTAGTTTTGCAGAAATGTACTTTTGAAAGGCCAAATTCTCCTGTTGAATCACTGTACGTCTTGCTGGATAAGAAGCACGCCCAAAGAGCCTAAAACATTAACTGTGAGTGTGAGTGGTTTCTCCACCTACTTTATACGGGGCTGCTTTAGAGTGAATGTAAAAATGGTATGTGGGTGGCAGAGTGGCCTTGTACTCTAGAGAGTGGCCTGTGACGGAACAGTCACAGGTGTGAACCCTGCAACTGCCAATATTTTCAGCTGAATTGTCCCTCAGTTGGACACTCAACTCCTACCCAACTCATTTGATGACGAACCAGTCTAGGTAAGAGTCAGTTAAAAATACTCCAAAATGGATTGGTAATGGGACACATTATTTCGAAAGGCAATCCTAGCTGCACTTTAGCAGGAGGGGTCTCAGCTTTAGTCAATCTGCTTGGTGATGGCCATTAGCAATTTTAATGCACTGCTAATGTTTATCAGTGCTTTAAGCCAGAGTGTTACAACTGTGCCCTGTGGGTAGAACACGCTACTGTGTGAATGCCACTTCAGGAATACCAATATTTCCTTCATAGAACAGAAACACATGAGCACACACATACGATGGGCTACAGTAGCTCAGCGGTAGAGCACATGCCTCTAAATCTAGTGTAGCGAGTTGGATCCCACCGCGGGGTATCAGGAAAATGGCATCCAGCCGTATTCCCCCATGTTAGGAACATGTGAGGAATAGGATGTTAAATGTTTTCAGTGGTTAATAGACTAGAAAAGCACCATATAAAAATGATTCCGTTTCATCCAAAAGTATGCTCTGAAAAACGTGTGCTGGGTTTTGGTTTTGTCTCCATCAGAGAGACAGCCAACCGCTTACTCTGAGAGCTCCTGATGTTAATTACTCCAGTATTGAGATCGTGTGTTTGTGCATGTATGCATTCGTGACAAAAACACAGAGAAAGAACGAATAAAAGACAGAGATCAAGAGAGTGAGAGTGGAAATGTACACCTGTGTGGACACCGACTTGCATATACGTTCCATGAATCTATAAATACAACCCTTCATCTTAAAATCTCAAATCCTACTTTCTCTGCCCCCCCACACCCTGATCCATCCGGCATAACTGCACAAATACACCTTTTATCATCGAGCCCCTCTAAGTAGTGGTGCCTAACGCAGCACATCCCTTCCATGTGACATCGTCACACTGTGGTGTGCGTCAGCTGACCTGCCAGCAACACCTTGGGAGGCATTCCCAGTTGGCAACCAGCACTCCTGCTGTCTAATTAGTGGGAGGTTGGTTGGCCAAGCCCGATGTACAGACACAGCCACAGTCAGAGTGCTGTCACATTGGAGTCTCTTATCTTTAAGTGGTGATCTGTGTGTGTGTGTGTGTGTGTGTGTGTGTGTGTGTGCGCGCGCGCGCGTGTGGGTGCGTGAATCCTGCATACTTCATGGGTTTTTCTTTGTGTCTGTGCTGTGTCTATTCTTAGACGGAGGGCAATTCTGTGGAACACGACAGTCCCAACTGTGAAGAAAAGCTCCAGCCTCTTGGTGAATGACTGGAGGTCTTCCTCAGCATGCAGTAGCTGTTTGGTGCACCGAAAGTACACAGCTACATGGGCCTAGCTCACATCTAACAGAGGCTAAGAGCAATTCGTAAGCTAATTTAGAGCATCCCCTGACAGATAAGGGCGAGATGGAAGAACTACTCCAATATATAATCACGAGAACTGAAGCGGCTTTCACAAATGCATTTGGGTTGAGTTGATCAGTACCAGAGTGGATAGCTATGGGTATATGTGTGACTTCAATCCAAACCAGTGTGTCAAGATGATATTAATCATCCTTTTGAAAAAGTATGTGAGGTCCGTTTTTATGTCACAATCAGTCCCAACATTGTGGGGGAGAGAATGTGGACTTAGGGGCGGCATAGCTCAGTGGGTAGAGCGGTCGTCTGGCAATCGGAAAGTTGCAGGTTCGATCCCCGGTCCTGCATACAGTATGTCGAGGTGTCCTTGAGCAAGACACTTAACCCCTAACTGCTCCCTGAGCGCCATACGTTGGCAGCTCACTGCTCCTATACAATAGATTGGGTCAAAAATGCAGAGAAATCCAAATTTCCCCTTGCGGGACTGATAAGGGAATCATTATCATTATTTCATTATTATTATTAGATGGTGTGTAGGGGATTGATGCAGGATGCCCTTCCTGACCCCCTGTGGTTGGTTTGAACCGACATCTGGTTCGTCATTTCTCAAGCGTGCGTTCCTCCACCGCACTATCGCGGCCCCCTATCATTTTTAGAAACTATATTAGCTTCAATTCTAAGGTGGATATGAGCACTGGTGGATAAAAGCCCCATCGGCCTTTTCCAATATGCTAAACGTGTTGACAAGGAGCTCTTTTAAAGACTGCAAGAGGCCCTTGTCGTTGTGTCATCTGACTGGGTTGTATTTTAAACTATCAGAGCAAAAAGCTACGAGTACAACTTTCACAAAACCATGAAAAGTTATCATATTATATTAGCGACACGTACTTTGAGGAGTCCCGAAGTAATGTATTTGACTCGGAGTAGCTCTCCAGTATCACAGGATCAAATGACTACAGGTCTGTGGTCGTAGCATCTGGGGTCATGAAACCCTTCAAGGGACTGTTGTTTCCCCACCTGAAGGAAATGACAGCCCCCCTGCATGACCCCCTGCAGTTTGCCTTCCAAGCAAATAGGTCAGTGGAAGATGCAGTGGGTTTGCAAAATGTCCTCCAACACCTTGATTCCCCAGGGACCTAACCAAGGGTCTTGTTTGTGGACCTCAGCTCGGCGTTCGTCACCATCATCTATCCAGATATCCTCACCCAGCTCACTGTGCCAGCCCCCATCTGCCGGTGGAATATAATCTTCCTGACAGACAGGAGGCAGATGGTGAGACTGGGGAAAACCACATTCAGCACCCAGCCCCCCCCCTCTACTCTTCTCCCTCTACACAAATGACTAGACCTCAGGGCACTCGTCTGTTCAAATTTTGATATTTGTGAATGACACAACCATAGCTGTCCTTATTCAGGATGGTGATGAGTCTGCATATATATGGGAGGTTGAACAGCTGGCCCGCTGGTGTGGTCACGATAATCTGGAACTGAATATGTGCAGAACTGTGAGGATGATAGTGAACTTCAGGAAGAGGCCTTACCATTCTCAACAGCATGGTTTCAACGGTGAAAACCTACAGACTTCTGAGCTCCACAATCTGACAAGATCTAAGGCAGACACCCAACATAGACCCATTCATGGAAAAAGGCTCCGTTAGAAGATGAGCTTCCTCCATCACCTCAGGACGTTCAACCTGCTTCAGGAAATGGTGATTCAGTTCTGCACTGCAGTAATCCAGTCTGTCCTCTGTTCATCCATCACTGTCTGGTTTGGATCGGCCACAAAACAGGATAGGCACACACTTGAACAGACAGTTTGGTCGGCAGAGAAACTCATAGGTGCCAACCTGGGCAGCATTCATGACTTATACATCTCTAAAGTCCGGTAACTGGCAGGTAACATCTCTGCAAACCCATCAAATCCAGCTCAAAACCTGTTCCAACTCCTCTCCTCTGGTAGGCGCTACAGAGTATATTACAGGGTAGACCAGTTAGGGCAGTCCTTCTCAAATAGGGGGGCGCGCCCCCCTAGGGGGGCACCGTGCGAGGCCAGGGGGGCGCGTGATCCCGGGGAACATGCTTTTTTTTCGCCGTACTAGAATAAAGTGTAATTGCACATCCACTACAGTAGTTGGCAGTGGCGCTCTCATTGCCAGAGTGTCCGCAGGAAGTATTAGCTCTATGGTGTAGGTCTTTTTTGCACCGAGCAGGCGATATGAAGTGCAGTAAATAAACCCTCAAGAGACATGAATAAAAATGTAACAGGGATGAAGAGAAAGGCGGAGAGACGAAGATAATGAGACAAAAGAAAGTCACCCGAAAGCTAAGACGAGGAAATATGACGAAGGGTACGTAGCGCTTGGCTTCACTGTGACTACAGTGGGAGACGAGGAAAGACCGGTGTGTTTACTGTGTCTAAAAATGCTGGCAGCACCACAGCATGAAGCCAAATAAATTAAGGCGCCACTTAAAGACATTACACCCTAATCACGCTGATAAGCCGCTGGAGCTTTTTCAGCAAAAACGTGCCAAATATTGCCCTAACCCTGCAAAACGTGCTCATTGTAGCCATTAATCCTGACTTCCTCGTTTTTATTTAAAAAAAGAAAGAAAAAAATCAACACAAATTGCTTTGATTTTTGTTTTGTAGGTTAAAGTGTTTTATATATTGTAATTGTGATTGTAATTGTAATTGTACAACCGAGGTGACAATACACATCTTGAATTGAATTCTTTTTTTTGTCTCACTGACTTGGTCACTGCTGTTATTTTTGCCCCACTCTCAACCCAAACCCTTAATTTTGCTCTGAATTCTCTGATTTTCTGACCCAGCGTTGTACCATCTCACCTTCCATTCTCCTCCCGAGGGATTCTTTTTTTCACATTCATAACACAGACTGTAAATCTGCCATAGAATTCCTGGAACTGCAGCAACTCTTCAACTTCCTATAACACATAAACTTTCCCACTCAGAGCTATGATCACATCCTGGCTTTGGTCTACTCCACTGGTCTCACAGTATATCCTCTCTCCAGCCTCAATCTCAATATATCTGACCACCTTACAGTCACAATGGACATTGTCATCTCTGTCCCCATCCCAAAAGTCAAACACAAATTACTTTACAGATACCTCAAATATAACTCCCCCTGAGCATCTTATTCCTTTCTCGCCTTCTCTTCTGCCTCCCCTCCCCTGTTGTCTGATAATCCTTCTGATCTTATAAATTATTATAATGAATAACTCACCGGCTGTTTTGGTCAGCTGGCCCTCATTAAAAATCAATCTATTATAAATCTCATTCACACACTCAGTTTCCTGGTATACTCCTGAATACCATCAAATGAAATCTCGTAAGCGTCACCAGCGTCGCCTTCTTAGTTTATGATATTAAAATGGGTGATGAGGTGGCCTTTAATTATGCTTGCTTACCACAAACCTACACATATGGATCAGCACTTAAGGTTTGACTCTCATCACCCACTGGAACGCAAACTAGTAGTCATCAGGATTCTGTACCACCGAGCTGACAATCAGATTATACCCACACATGGGTATAAACATTTCACGCTATTTGGTCATTATTCCTACATTCATACTCTGAGGAGTGTACAATGAAACAAGCTTATTCCGTATGTTTAAGGATCTCGGCATTATTCTATAGAGGAACGTGACCACCTCCCCTGCCCTCTCTACCCCCCATTTACTACTCAACCCCTGCCAAAATTCTCCCATGTCTCAATGGAGCTATCTCATTTTAAGGTAGGAATAAGAAGCTCCACTTGTATTCTGGATCCCATCCCCTCCAATCGTACAAAGGACCGTCTCCCAGCTATCTCTTCAGTCATCACAGGAACCATTTAACTCCTCCCTCAGCTCTGGTTCAGTCCCCCATACACTTATGCTGGCTGCTGTCCCTCCCACCTTTAAATCTGGACTCAACATAAGCAATATCTGGCTTATCTCCAAATCCCCTTTCCGTCAGAAATACTGGAACATGTTGTCACTTCCCAACTCAAAGCTCACCTCATCACCAACACCTATTGAAACCACTTCAATCTGGTTTCCTCTCACAGAACAGTAGAGTATAATACAGAAACAGTCCTTCTTAAAGTCACCAATGACCTCTTTCTCTCCACAGACTCTGGCCACCTCGGTACCCTTATCCTCCTCAACCTTACTGCAGCTTTTGCCACCATAAAAGAAGAAGAAAGCCAATTTATGTATTTTTACAACAAATTTGTTCTGTGCATTTAACCCATCCTATTGCGTAAGAGTTGCCCACAATGCCTGGTTCCTCATTCCCTGTTGTGTGCACTCTGCTGCTGAGCTACTGCGACCCCTTCAAAGTTCATATTTTTCATATATTTTGTAACTCCATAAGATTAATTTATCCTCTGTATTGCATTCTACAAATTGTGTTTTATTTTGTATACAAAATATCCATTGCACATCTGTCCTTCTTGGGAGATAAATCCCTTTGTTGCTCTCCCTAGGGTTTCTTCCAGTCATTTCTCCCTGTTAAAGCGCCCCCCCACCCCCAAGGGAGTTATTTCTTACCCGATGTGAGGGTCAAAGGACGGCATATTGTGTTATTGTAAAGTCCACCGAGGCAAATTTGTAATTTGTGAAAATGGGATATATAAATAAAATTGACTTGACCTTCAGCTCCCAATCTCTACAAAATCCATCACCACTACAATTTACTCCAGTCTGGGCAACTGTGTCACTGAAATATAATCATGGATGCAAGCCAACTTCCTCAAACTAGATTGTGATGGATCTGACTTGATCATCATTGATCCCAAATCCTCTTAAAACCACTCACAACTTCTGCCTTACCATCGATAACTCCACTTTGTCAACCTACCCACAAATCTACAACATTTGAATAATTTTTGACTGCGAGGTCTCCAATGAACACCCTACGCCTAACCCCCAGCACATCAATCAAATTACCAGAAGTTCCTTTTCCACCTGAAAAGATATAGTTAATCTCTGCCCATCACTCTCCTTTTCTACTGGTGAAACCTTGATCCAAGCCATCATCACATCCAGAATTGACGACTCCAACAGCATTCTCTACTACTCATCATTCACAGTTCTAAACCAACTCCACATCAAACTGCAGAGATAATTCCATATTCAAATCATTTATCAAAAATTACCTCCATAGACTTGATTTTGATGTGTGATTAATGTAGGTTTTATGCTTTTAGTGTGTTGCTTTTATATTTACTTTATCAACTTAAAAACTGTCTTCGAGTATTTGGAAATTTGCTGTATGGATAAAATCTATTATTGTAGTTAATATAGTTATTATTATTATCCATCCATCCATCCACGATGTCAATCACTTATCTGAAGTCAGGTTGCGGGGTAACAGGAGCCTATCTCAGTTCTCATTGGGTGAAAGGTGGGGAAACCCCTTTGAAAGGTCACCAGTCCACCACAGGGCAGGGCAATGAGAGGAGCAGTGTCTTGCTCAAGGACACTTCAACACCCTTCTCGGCAGGTGAGGGGCTCGCACCTGCAACTTACCGATTGCCAGACAACCGCTATAGCAACCGAGCCATGCCACCCTCTTCATTTATTATTATTATTATTATTATTATCATCATCATCATCATCATCCATCCATCCATCCATCCATCTATCCATTGTCAACCGCTTATCCAAAGTCGGGTCGCGGGAGAACTCTCTCTGTTCTCATTGGCTGAAAGGGGGGATACAGCCTTGAAGGGTCACCAGTCCATCACAGGGTAGAGCACTTAGAGGACAGTGTCTTGCTCAAGGACACGCTTCTCTGCAGGTCCAGGGCTCGCACCTGCAACCTTCTGATTGCCAGAAGACCACTCTACTCACTGAGCCATGCCACCCCTATTATTATTATTAGTAGTAGTAGTAGTACTACTACTAGTAGAAGTAGTAGTATTAGTATTCATCCATCCATTCATTACATTACAGGCATACATACATACTGGAAGCCTGGTGGCTTGATCTGGCGTGTTTGTATTTTAGATATCCATTGATTAGTACCTTCACTATGAAGGAGGTTATCATTGTTACTACTGTTTTATCTTTTGTAATTCAATTACAATAATGTTATTCTGATCACTTTGTATACTCTAAATTGTGTCTTATTCTGTGTACACATCATCCATTGCACAGTTTTCCATCTTGGGAGAGAGATTCCTCCTCTGTTGCTCTCCCTGAAGTTTCTTCCTATTTTTCCACCCTGTTAAAGAGATTTTTAAGGGAGTTATTCCTTAGCTGATGTGAGGGTCTAATGACAGGATGCTGTGTTAATGTAAAGTCCACTGAAGCAAATTGTCAATTTGTGATAATGGGCGATACAAATAAAATTGACTTGACTTGACATACATTGTCAACCATTTATCCAAAGTTGGGTCGTATAGTCATGATGGAGTTTATAATTATTATTAATAGCTGTCTCACGAATGAAGAGCTTTATTTAGTGATCTGCCTACAGAGAGCTGATTCTTCCATTAAGAATTTTTGGTGTTATGTGGTGTAAATGGTAAATGGACTCATTTTTATAAAGGGCTTTTCTTGTCTAGCGACCATTAAAAGCACTTTACAATGTATCCTCACAGCAAAACTTTTATCTTGGAATGTTTCCAACTCCGATCAGAGTGATTGGTATTGGAGCCAATCAGTATCAGCTATATTAAGCCCAATCAAATTCTGATCCTTTGTTTATTTTACTCCCTTAGTTCCATATAGATTAGCTCTGTCTAGGTGTAAGTAATAAACAGACATTATCCACCACTTGCAGCAGTGACACGTTTTAGTCATCAACAACAAGCTCCAAAAACATCTGTGGTCTGGAAGTTCTTTCGATTAAATGATGAAAGTAGCCCACTAGTCACATGTAATGTCTATAATGAATTTGTTTGGTGGGGCAGTAGTGACTGAATTACTCTTAATATGACTAGCTTTAAAAGAAATCATTCAAATGTACACAAATTATTTTCATTCTTTATTTTTCATTTATCAAAACTATTTTTAAATTTGTTAGAGCTATTCTACTATAATTTATTTCTTATATTTTTTTCTATCTTGATATTTTGCTTTTGTTATTTTTTGTAGAGCTATTTAATTCCCTGGCTCAGTGGTAGAGCACACACTTTGGGGACTGACAAGTCAGAAGTGGCAGGTAAGAACCCACTGCAGGGTGTGACGAAGGTCAACTGGCCTTAATCCTCTAAGCTCCATCTAGGTCCATGTCCACCCCCACAAGATGGAGACTAATTGTGACAATTAAAACAGGCCTCTCACTGGAAGCAAGAAAAAAACCCAAGTTGATCAGTGGGCAGACGATTCCCAAATGCACCAGCTGCCTGGGGTGTTGGAGCACTAAGACTGGAACAGGGCAATGTGAAGGATGTCCTGTAATCTGGGCACTGCACCCCATTGGCTTGGATTCTCACTCTTGTGCCGACTGTTGATAGGGCAGAGGATATTTCATGAAACTAAAAAGATGTGTGTGTGTGTGTGTGTGTGTGTGTGTGTGTGTGTGTGTGTGTGTGTGTG